>MU865915.1:0-107302 GCA_033296975.1 Podospora aff. communis PSN243 | reverse complement strand
TCGGGGGGCTGGGGGCGGTGCGGGGGGGGCCGCTGGGGCGGGGGGGCCGGGCCGCGCCCGCGCGGGCGGGCCCGGGGGCCCCGCCCGGCCCGCGCCCCCCCCGCCCGCCGCCCAACCTTGACCCCAGCGACCAGATCCAGAACGCCACGGGGCGACAGGTAAACCTTAAACCGACCGTTGAAGCCACGAACAAACAAGGAAACGGCTACCGGGTTTGTATTGTTTATTTTCCCTGCGTGGCGCTCTCTACCAGCTCTCGATCCACAGCCGCTGGACGAACCTCACCTCAATTCTCCAAACAGCGGCCATGCACCTACCCCACCAAGCGGGAAACCTCACCTTTCCTTCCTTCCGCTCGCTCACTTAACAACCCGCACATCAGTCACCATTCTCCAACTCCAAGAAATACGGTAAAGACGATGGTATATGCACAAAATGACTATCTAGCTTGTACTCGCCATGCCAGTCCATGAAAACCCCAAGATGCAACGCCACGGATGCATCAGCCGCTAAACGCCCGTTCCCAAAAATGCAACCTCCTCTCCATTCCCTACCACCGCCGCGCCGCCAGACGAAACCACCAAGTCTTCCCAACAAAAGACATTACAACATTAAAGACCTGGCCCAAGCCATGCAGCCTATACCGGCGAGTAAAGCGGCGGTGGACACCGAACCGGGGGCTCTACCTCCCCGTGTCCTCCACATCCGGATAACTGCTCTTGCGCGTGTGGCTTGGGTAGCGCGCAACGCCCGCCTTCCCGCGGGGGACCGCCCCAGCGTAGACAACATCGTCGTAGTCGGGCGCCTCGTCGAATGGATTGCGATTCGAAGGAGGCGCGCGATGTTGGTGCGGGTGGGTGATCTCGACCTTCTCGCCCGTGGTGCTGCTGACGTACACCTGTCCGCCCTCACCGCGGGTCTTGTCGCGGCCGGCCATCTCGATGGCAGCCCAGACGACGCCGATGAGGATGACGATGATGTAGACGAGGAGGAGGGCGGTGGAGATGAGGGCTTCCTGGACGATGCCGTTTTGGAGGGTCTTGATGACGGACTGGACGGCGCCCGAGACCTCGTCGGTGGTGACGGCCGAGGGGGACGCCAGGAAGCTCTGCAGATCGCTGTCGCCGTTGACACTATCACCGGCGCCTTGCGAGAAGGTGTTGTTGGGGAAGAGGGGGAGCGTGACCTTGGCGTTGTCGTGCACCCAGGTCAGACCGCGCTCGACGGCGTCGATCTTGCGGCCGATGAGGCAGTTGGAGATCTGGCGGGCCGTGTTGAGCAGGACGGTGTCCTTGAAGACGGTGGTGATGGCGTCGTTAAGCTCCTTGTCGATGGTGTTCAGGGTGCGGTTGACGCCAGTGGTTGCCTGACGGACCCAGCCGAGCATGTCCTCGTTGATATCGTTCTGGATGTTCAGGATGCCCTGGTTGGCGTCGGTGGCCCAGTCGGTTGACACGGCCTCAAGGGTCTGCACGACATCACCGGCAAAGTCGCCCACTTGGTTGATAAGAGCGGGGGCCTCCTTCTCGATGGCGCGCAGCAGGATGACCTGGCACAGGCATGAGAAGAGGCCGGCGAGAGCGAGCGCTAAGACGAAGAGCGCTGGGAGGGACGTGGCGTAGGCGATGGTCCAGCGGACAAGGAGGTTCTTCTTCCCGCTGAAACGGCTCGCGAGCTTGATGCCAGCACCCGCGGTCATAGGTCGCGATGCAATGTACACGACGTCCATAGGGTCGTATCCGTTCTCTGTGAAGACCTTGGCACGGGTCTTCTCTCTGCGCCAGCGCTTGATCTCGAAGTAGCCCATGACGAGCATGGCAACGATTGCCAGGATGGGGATGGCGACAAGAAACGCAATTTTGGCCTTTTGGATGATCTCGAAGAGGGTGGTGAAGAAGTCGTTGATGAACGAGTTGCTAGAGCAGAAGGAGAGCGCCTGCTTCTCAGCGACGGGAAAGACGGACCGGTCGAACGTGTAGTTGCCGAGCCTGCTATCGAGCTCCTCGTTGACCAGCTTGAATGGCACGCCGAGTGCATCCTTGCTCAACTTCTCGACCTGGTCGAAATTCGGAATCGTCTTGTTCAAGTCGCCCAAACCCTTCACCAGGCTGCTGGGATCTACCTTGATGTTCTTCAAGTCGTTAATGCGGCCAGATACGTCGATTTTGGGAGGATCATCACTCCCGAAGAATGACCCGACAGAGCCGACGACATTGTTAATGGCATCTTGCGTACTCTTCAGATCACTTGTCATGCCGTCTGTAATCGAGCCGATGGCCTTGTTCATGACATCAGTCGCCCCCTCAACTGCGCCGATGGCAACATCCAGAGTACCGTGAATGAGGGCGCTGACCAAGCAGACGATGGTGCCGATGTAGAAGTTGATGACGAACATGATCATGGCCTCGACACCCGTGATGATCAGCTTCAAGACCTGAACCATACCTCGCACCGTCTTGCTGATGCCATCAGCAGCGAGCGAGTTGACGCCGACGGAGAGGTAATGCGGCATAGAAGCCATGGCGCTGCCAACGTCCTCCACCTTTGTGCACGCCGAAAGTGCTTTGACCTTTGCATCCGCGAGGTTGTCGTTCAGGCTGCCGGTGAGGAGGAGGACCCTGACCAATACCAAAAGCAAGAGGATGGTCCACCGGTTGAACCATATTTGCGACAATCTCGCTCTGAGGCCAAGGTAGGGTGTCAGGCTGGGGTCGGTATCGTAGTGTTGTCGGAGTTTCGGTGCGGGTTTGTTGTGCTCGTCGTGCAAGTCGACCATCTCCCAGGCGTTTGGGTTGAGGTTCGAGGGAACTGGGGGCACAGGGGGGATACCCCTGGATTTCTCGCCATATGCCATGCCTGCAGAGGATTCGCGTGTGTTCTTAGGCCAGCCAAGATTTGTCGATGTGGTTGTAAGTTGATGTCGCAAAGCGAAAAACGTGGTATCGATCGATCGTAAAACTTATCGAGAGTACTGTTGTGAATAGCAAATGCTCAGCGCTTCCAGAACAGCCGAAGGGAGGGAAATGAGAAGAAGCAGAATATTAAGAGGAGAAGAAAACCACAAAGGAAAAACGATAAAGAGAAGCGTGACGCACACGCTGTTGGGGAGCGTGGCTCTATTGTTGAGGTGAAGGAAATGGGAGGACAATAGGAACAATAGGTGAGTTGGGATGGGGGTTCACCACCAACAATAAGAGTCAATAGCGGCGAGGTCAGCCGGCCACGCGCGAAACAAAAGCATCCCAAAATGGAACCAAGCCATTTTCAGATTCTTTGTCGCTTGGAAACAAAAACCGCGAAAGCCAAAGAGAGGGTTCTGGGGCACCTTTGCCCAGGGCCTGTAGCCGCGGGCTGGAGTTGCGGTCGGCGCTTCGCAGCCAGTCGTTCCCCCGCCAGCGGGCGACTCCCCAAACCGCGGCCCTTCACTCGCTGAGAGGCAGCCCGCACCTTTCCGGCTCTAGGGCCGTCGCCACGGGGTTCTTGGCAATTGACATTGAGGCTGAGGCGGTTCCGTGGCCAGCAGCTGGATGAAAGCCCATCGCATTCTCGTCTGGCCGCAGGGCACGAAATGTGAACGTGAGCGCCGAGATCGCCTCCCCGCGAAGACCAGAGCTCAGCGGAGGCCAGCCAGCAGCGCTGTGAGGCACGGTCCACGACCAGTCTCTCATCCAATGCATGCAGCATTGCTCAGTCACTGTCGTGATTTCGAGACGTGCTGCCGTGACCATGATGCGCGGCGCTGCTTCACTGGGGCATTCCGTCACCGATGCGAGGCCAGTCCCGGGGACACCGAGTCTTCACCCGCGTCAGCGAGAGACGCCCCACCTACTTTCGGGTTACCAGCACCGGAAACCGAAACCGCTGAAGCGCCCAGGTCAAAGTGTCGCAAATTTCAGGTTTGAGTAAAAACGGAAACAAAAGGCCGTTTCGATCTCGGCCACAGGGTCCCAATCTCAATTCGCGATGGTCCCCGTCGTCGTGTTTCGACATCCGCCGCCGGGGTTGGAATGGTTGGTCGTCGGCTTCTGAAGCGCGTCCCCGCGCTGGCGGCAAAGAGAGATCCGCTCACGTGGGGCAACAAGGGTTTGAGCTTGGATCAACCAATGGGAAGCGTCCGCCAGATCAGATCTCCAAATGCAGCCGCCAACTTCGCGGGAACCGAAAGCCTGCAGCGTTCACCCGGAGCGCGATCTCCCGATTTTCTGGGGTGTTATTGACCCCAAATGCAGCCATCGTCATCGTCTTCTGGAACTCTCATTGCTATGCGGCTGGCAGTATTTAACCCTTTTCCCTTGCCACGAACAATCAGTATTCCGCGCCGGCCGCGAGAGAGCTTCTGAACTGGGTTCTTTGGACCGATGAAGTGGTTTCGGGGGCAAGTTTGGGATACTTTTGAGCCTGAGGCGGCGAAGTTGAGGAACGCACTCCCCTTGGAATGACCTGCTGCCCCCCGCGCCTTCCTTGCGTGACGGAGTTGCGCCCCCAAATTCTGGCAACGACCTGAACCGCAGCCGAGGACTTCGACCTTCCAAGCAAATGGTTTGGTTCCCTCGTCAAATCTGATCACGCCCATACTGGACCAAGACAAGAAGCACAAGTCGTTTCGTTCTTCACAGTCTTCAGCGCAGAAGCAGTCATCCTCGTCGCGTCCGTTGTCCACCCGACACAGATCTCGGCCGGTTTCTCGATTCATTTGGCACGAGCTGCATTAATTCTTACTCTAAACCTTTTGACCCTCTCAGAGGGCTGTGTTTTACACGATCTTCAGGTCCCATATCGGCGCGTCATCGAACACCGTAACCTTCTCTTCCGTCTCGGAAAATCCTATCCTCTCCCAGAGGCCGTCGTCCCCTTCGGCTGGCGAAAGCACCAGAAGATATTGAGCCGCGACCGCCCCCTCCTTGGTCTCTCTGCTGCCTATCAAACCGCACAGTACCTGTTTTGACAGGCGGACAGTCTCGGGGTCGTCTCCCTGACTGTCAGCAAGAAAAGGGATAAATCCTGAGGGTTCCCGGCCAGCTGCATGGAGCGCGATGCGCAAATCGCTCCTCCGGCTCCATCTTCCGCCGTATTTCTTTCGTGCATCAATTTCCACCGTTCCCCAGCACGAAGCTGCCGATATGTGAAGCTGACCAGCAATAGGGAGTCCAACTGACTTGTCGCCTTCATACTTGCAGAACGTTCCATCGGCATGCACTTCGAACCGCGGGTCTTGAGCGAACTCAAACTGCGTTACGTGCCTGTACCGTACCCCACAAGTTGTCGATTGCACTTGCGGGTAGCAGGTTCGTGCCATCCACGACCACGACGGTACCCCCTTGTTTGCCGTACGGAACACGCTTTTGCTTCGACACGGCGACCACACCAGCGCCCGCGGCAGATCAGACAACCAGAGTCCCGCGAGATATGCATCACCTGTGAGCTCTTGGATTTTCTCAGCAATGCCAGCGAGAGCGAAAGGGCGGTCCCGTTCCTGGCTGAGATACAAGAAGGAGTACTCTTCCACAGCGCGAAGCCAAAAGTCGAGAGCGCTGCTCCGGCCTGCGCATACGTCGTGGAAGAGAACTTTCTTGAGTCGGATGAAGCGTGTTGCCTTGTCTGTTATCTTCTCGTCCGAGCCCTCCTGATCCAGGGCCGCCCAGTTGAGGTTCCGGGCACTGAGCGCGTGTGCGTCGCTGATGCGGCTGCATTCGCAGAAGCAGTCTGATCTGCACTCCCACAGAATCTCCGAACCGCCGAAGTGCAAGGTCCGACGGGAGAGCAATCTTTCCTGGAATACCCATGCTCTGCTCAGCAGAGGCTCCATGGGGGTACGAAAATACTCCATATCGCCATAGAGAACCTCGTGGCTGCGGTCGTGAGACACCCGCGAGAAGATCGGAGCGGCTGCTCCTGATTTCGGTATCTCGATCGTTTCCAGCGCCTTTTTCAGCGTACCACTCTTCGAGTGCACCAGATCACGGAATCCTTGGCCGTGGATTCGCTCGCGGAAGAGTCCAGCCGAACTGTTCGGCATCCCGGTGGCTGCGATGTTCAACGTGGCGTTGTTGTACACTGCCGACATCTTGACGGACTCAACCATCCAGTCCTCTGGATCATCTTGTATGATGCACAGTGAGTCGATCCATATGTACCGGCAACCCAACGCCCTCACAACCGCAATGACGTCCCTGAAGAGTTGAGGCAAGGACTTCCACGGTATCCCGTGGCGATGATCGTACATGGTGTCTTGGGTTGTCTTCAGCAGGTGCTTGGCGGCTTTTTCGCTGCCCCAGCAATGACTCAGTGTCATATAGGGCTCATCCGGGAACACGTCGTAGTCGACAAGAGTGTCAACCAGCTTGACGCCATCAGCGACATCGACAAGTCTCTTGGGGAGCTTGTAAGGGTGTGAGACGGCACACTCTGGATGGGATTCGTCACACTTGGCCATCCAGCTCGAGGCCAGCTCGGTGACTCTGTCTAGGGTGACGATGGTGGAAACATGATCTGCGCACCCGATCGAGGGGAACATCACTGGCTCCTGGGACGAATCCTCAACCCTAGGTATGGTCAGCTCGCACTTGACGCGATCAGGGCCAAACGAGGCAATACCTTCTATCCCGATAGAGCTCGATACGAGACGCCACATCGCGCATCGTAATGGCATGGATAAACGACCGATCGGCAATGTCGTCGTAAAAAAGAACGCGGAAGAGAAGCATGCTTCGCCCTGGTTGCACAACGAGACAAAGGGCCCGCTCATACTTTCTTTTCGTTACGGCCCAGGAACTTCGACGCTGCAGCGCGGCTCCGGTCATGTTCCAGAAGAAATCGATGGCATGCTGCAGGATCCGACATGTTGGACAACCGCCAGCAGCTGCCCCCCTGATATCGCCAAATGCAGCGAGTTTGAAGCGTGCCCGGGGCGACGGCGAAAAGTCTCCGCTTTTAATCGAGAAGAGATGCGGCGCGAAGCTCGTGAACTTGGCATAGTTGAGGTCCAAACACGCTGGGCAACTCGGACCACCGAGGCCGCTGCCGGGCGAGGTAGGCGCGTTACTGGCGATTGGCTGTGGAGGTCTGCATTCCATGGGGTGGCTTTTGAAAGGAAGTCATCTTCGGGTCGGTCCAGTTTTGCCAAAGAGCGGGGTCTGCGGGACTAAAGTACCCTGACTTGCATAGTGTTGCGGCACAGTTTGGATCCCACCTTACCTAACGTTGGCGACCCGCTGCGGAGCGAGGGAGCCGAGCGATACTCGGGGGCCGCCCATCACCACAATCGCCGTGGCGGGTCGATTGGTCGTAGATACCCGGGAACCCGGAGGTTACCAACTCGACGGTATCCTTCTGCTGGAATACTCGGTTTTCCGGCACTCCGTGTCTGCTTATCTTCTTTGTGCTTGGTTATCACTCCTTCCGCCCCACAGCTCAACGTTACTCAGCAACTTTGATGACAGAAACATCCAGGTGGCGAAATACAACCTTGACTTTTTATTCTAGTCCAAACATCCCAAGAGGGTTGCCCGTCGTAGCAAAGAACGCTGAAACCCCTCAAGATCTGCCCTGTGAAACACTCGTTCACTCCTGGACCTTTCCTATCAAACGGATATGCACAATTTGCTCTCCGATATCTGGTGATGGTGCAGCTCGACGTTGTAATGATGTTGGCTGTGACGACGAGATTCCGAGCTCGGTGCAGTCTTGGGATTCGAGAAACGATGTAGGGATTCGCGCATTCGGTGCGGCCAGTGAAGGGGATGATGGCCCAGTGGGGAGCGAGCTTTTCGGATGTGAGGCTGAGGATGGGGGGTTGAGTGTATAGAGCGGCGGTCAGGGGGGCCAGAAGAAAGAGGGTGGAGAGGCGCATGGTATAGTTAGTAAGGATTGCTGTGGAAAGGGTGGGGTTGAACTAGACGATGAAATCCGAGTTAGATTTGTGAGTCGACTCAAGTGTGCACAGGGTTACATGTAGAGGGAAACGTGCGGGTTCATGTACTCGAGCTGGGGAATTCCCCCTGAGTTTTAATTCCAATTTCCAGCCCGTCCAGTCCATTCAGTGTTCCTTCACCCTAGTTCGCCGCCTTGCTTAATGAGAACCAAATCCACAAGTAAATAAAGCATGTATCCTCTCAGTGTTTTCCAAGAATATCAAGTTACAATCAACTCTTTGGTAAACTCCACTGAAATAGCTCGTTGCACTCTACTCAGCTAGCTCCTTCTTCTCATCCAACTGCTCCCCCATGATCTGCATAAATTCCTTGTCCATCTCCACCCCGTTGCTCGGATCATCGGCCAGGTTCTCAAAGTACTCTACATCTCCGGCATTAAACAACTCCTCATGCATGTATCCTGATGTGTTTGTAAACTTGGTCGCCGCCGCCGTGTAGTCCAGGCACGCTTGAGTGAGCTCCGCCCAGTTGAGCTCGATTTCCTCGGTGTCGGCCGAGAAGAGGTTCCCAGACAGTTTCTGGAGGGCGAGCTCCAGCTGAGCGAGAGACGGCTGGAGAAGTTCGGCGTAGACTGGGAATTGTCAGAACTGTCTCTTTTACCTGGGAGGAGCGATCAAATAGGTTGGAAAGGTGAGACCTACGTGATTGCCACGTCTCAAACGCCCGCAGGATGTTCCGACCGATGCGACGCGAGCCCCTGAGTCTCACTGTCAGGTCTAGCGCTGAGGTGTTGGCGATGTCGACTCTTTGCATCTCCTGCGAGACCATGTACTGATGGCACACCCAGGTGTTGCGGAAGATGTCAAGGTCTGTTTAGAGAATCAGTTACCAGACTTTGGTCAGACTTGGAGGGTTTGCATGGGTTTTGTATACTCTTCCTGCCAGCAATCACCTCGCCCATGTTATACTGATTGTACTTGAACGTGTTCTGCGTCACGGGCAGGTTGCGAGCCGTGGCCCTCATGTCCGAGGTGAAGAGTTCGGGGGTGCTGTAGTACTTTTTGAAGCCGTCGGGTTCTTTGAGTTGGTAATGCATGGCTCGCGGGCCGCTGCCGAAGGGGGGAAATCCATCTGCGGATCTCCAGTCAAACCCAGGGCCAGGGGTGCTTCAGAAGTCCAGCCATGGCTTACAGTATCTATTGGTCGAAAAGCTGCTTGGGAATTTCTGGTAGACGCGGTTGATCAAGTCTTGGTGCTCTCTGAGCCAGTGGCCGTAAAAGTAGAAGCGCTCGTACGCCCGCGCCCAGTCGGTGAAGATTTGGTGGTTGAGTTCGGCTTTCAAAGGACCTGTGCACTGTTTTGACGTCAGAAGCTATCTTCAGAGCTGCCTGAAACCCGCGGTGTCAAGAACAGGGGGTAACGAAAAGGGGCCGAACCTCATTGATGCTGGCCAACGCGGCGGGGACGCTCCCTTGGGAAGCACTCGCGGACATGCAACTCCTCAGTGCCTTCTTGATCGCATCGTCCACTCGTTTGGGCTCCACAAACGAGCCATCCTGAATGACAAACCCCTGCAAGTCGGTGATACACCCGGGAATGTGCTCAAACAGATCTGACAGCGGTCTTAGTCTAGATCTCATGAAGGATATCGAAGAATCCCCTACGCGTTTCAGCGGCCAAAATCGCTTCCACCACGGGCTGAGTCCTCCTCAGGAGATTGTTCCAATACCCAGACCCATGTAAGCTGCTGTCACCGTAAAGGAACGTCTTCAGCTTGGCGGGCGCCTCTTTGTGTTTCCAGATCTCAGGGAAGAAGCTGAATGCAGTTTGCAGTGGGCAGTCGCTCTTTTCGTAGGTGTACTCTTCCTCCTTGAGCGGGAGGGTGTCGTGTCGGGATTTGGTGAGAAGTTTCTGGTTCTCCACCAGGGACTTTGCAAGATTGCTCCTGGCCATTTTGAAGACCTCGAATCGCGATTGTTTGTAATGTCAGAATCTGTTCTCTTGCATGGACGGCATGGTGACGGGACCTAGAGGTTAAACTGCACGGCGATGGGCCGGGGTCGGGTTCGGGAGGTGGAGTGCGACTACACTTCGCCTCCTTTTGGATGGGGACGCATCTAAGCGCCATGCCAACGCCCAATGCTAGCTGCAGCATGGACATTCAGCTCCCCACCCGAGAGGCTATTGAGGCCGAGACCGTCAAGCCCAACTCCGCACATGCATATTCCGAGTGGGCCGGCCATGTCGGCCCGTGGGCTAGAACACCACCGGCCGAGGGGTGCACCCCTTCCTGCGGACCCCCGTGTCCGTGAGTCGGAAACACCTCTATACATTTTCTCATCCGGAAGTCAAGTCTTTCCCATCTGGCCACCCTGAATTTGACAGCAACAGCTCTTTTGACGTCTCCCTTTGTTGATCGCGGGAATGGGTTCGACAGCCCCTGAACTGCCACCGGCTGGCACCTTCGGTCCATATGAGCACACCTACGGCCCTCACGCCTACGTCGGTGACCGGACCATTGACCTGCAGCAACGACTGAACTCCCTCTCCGGCAGCCCTCAGTATCTTCATATATACTGCGACAGCCTTCAACTTCCGTCTGGCGCGAACGGGCCAAGTTCCTTCGCCTTGTCGATCCCACTTGGCCTTCGGTCCATCGAAATATGCGCAAGATGCTTCCTCCCAAGCGCCGCCGAGCAGCAGGACCTCACCAACCCTTGCCAGCTTGAACTCAAGACCTCTGGATCCACGCCAGTAACCATCATGATCTACTCCCAGCTCCTCCCCGCCGCACTGCACCTGCAAAGCACCGACCCATCACCCGGCCTAACAATCATCACCAACCTCGCTCACGACTCTCTCCCCGTCACATTCCCCGACCTCCAACACGAATCCCACACCTTCTTACCCAGCTCCGACGCCCTCGGCCTCCTCTTCAAAGTCTCCCCCTCAGGCTACACCCCCAACACCATCCGCACCATCCCCGACATCAACCCCGGCCAGCTCGACATGGACATAACCAACCTCGTCGACACCGACAGCGTCCAACGCCCCAACCACCTCGGCCACCTCCTCGAAGCCCTCTTTTCCTCGGCAGCCGAATCCATCGCCTCCACAAACACCAACACACGCCTCACCGTCCGCTCCCAATTCTCCTTTATCGCGCGCTGCTCCCGAAACACACCCGCCTGGAGCGAATTCTACCTCCAATCCCGCACCATGGAACAGCGCCTCCAAACACCTCCAGACTCCCTGTGGGTGAGCAGCGTCGAGTTTGCCGATCTCGAGTTCACGCTCGACTACCGCGTGCGGCTGGCGACGCTGCTGTACGCCGATCAGCAGGCCCATGATATCCAGAGCAGCATTGACAGCGTCAAGGACATGCTGCGGCAGATTGAGAGCGGGATTTTGCAGAGCCAGCGGGAGCTAAAGGCCAAGATTGGGCAGGTGGGTGCGGTGGTGGTGACGAGTGTGGGGTTTAGTGGTGAGAATTATGGAGGGAAGGAGGGGGATGCGCAGAGGGAGTTGGAGGAGGCGAGGAATTCGGCGCATAGGTTGGGGTACAACTTTTTGGTAGGTGAAGGGGGTTGAGTGAGCGAGGGGGGAGTTGTGTTGACGTGGTGGTAGGATATGGCGAGGCAGTGTAAGGAGGCGGAGTGGAAGTTCCAGGAGGGCGTGAAGAAGTGGAAAGCGGAAGAAGTGAGTGATGGTAAATATCTTGCGAGAGCAAAGCTGACGCCTCGGCCAGGAGAAGAAGGCCATCCTCAAAGTGGTGGTGTCTGTTGTTATGTGCGCCGTTGCTGTTGGGAGCATCTTCGCTAGTCTGTGCTGCCAAACCCTGTCCATTGATACAATTCGAGGAGATGCTGACGAGTGTCTCCGACAGGTGGTGGCGCCAGTACCGGAGCTGCTGCCCCTGCTGCGGCATCGGCAGCCGCCAACGGAATCAAGGCGGCCAAGGGCGCTGAGGAAACCGGAATCGAGCTGTCAAAGATCAAAGCCATGTTTGAGAAGCTGAAGAAGTGTTTCGAACAGATCCAAGCCGTCCAGAAGGCCATTGCCGAGCTCAACAAGATTGACCCCACAGGCGACAAGGCCATCAAAGACATGAAGTTCATGACCGGCAGGGGTAAGCTGCTCTCAATTCCCATCCACGACCATGCTGACCCCGATCCCTTCAGTCCTACCTTGGGTAGATGCCAAAGTCGACTTTGCCATGCTGAAGCTCGTAAGTTGCACCCTAGCTCTCCATCTCTCGTCAAACTGACTGCGTCTTAGAACTGGGAAGAATTCCAAGTCGACATGAACGCCCGCTTCTCCTCCATGGAAGAAACCTTCAAGAGCGTCGACGGCTACAGCGACTGGAAGAATGCCACGCAAAAGTTCATCCTCCGCGCATACGCCGTCATCAGTGCCAGCAAGAACGTCCAGGAGAAATACGTCGCCCTCTCCCGCATCCAGCGCGACGCCGCCCGCGTCAAGGCCCACCAGGAGCAGCTTAAACGTCTCGCCCAACAGCTCAACGACGAAGCCGAGCTCGCCGCCAAGCAACCAAAAGAATCTGGTGCCGCCGCGAGGGTCGAAAAAAGACAGCTCCGGCTCACCCAGCTCGTCACCAGCGCGAGCCAGCGAGCCGTCAACAGGTGGCTCTTCCTCAACTTCCATCAGTATGCTTCAGCGATCATGTACTCGACGGCGCGCAAGAACTTTCCCGTGACGCTCTCCACCAACAGACCCCTGAAGAGCCTCCTCGCCGACATCGTCGCGTTCAAGCAGGCGCTGAGCACCGCCAAGAAACTCAGCCCGCTTTCATATCCCGTCGCCTTCAAAGCCAGCGACGGCGTTGTGAGCGGGATGCATTGGAAATCAACCATCACCGAGACTAAAGCTCTCTCGTTTGCGATTCCCACGTCTTCGTCCGCGTTCAAGGGACACCGAATCCTGCGCGTTAAGTCGGCCGAGGTGTACATCGATGGATTGAAACCGGCGACGGATGCGCCGCAGCCATCGATTCAGATTTCCGTGTCGTTGGGTCCGCGGAGTATGGTTTATACTGGCTCGGAGTGGCAGGCGTTCCACGTTCATCTTCAGCCGATGACGTTTGATAGAGTGACTGAGCCGGATGGGACTCAGCTTCCGGATACGGCGATGCATCCGAGGGGTATCAACCAGGCGGCTGTGTTTAGCGCTGGGGGGAGGGACTTTGCGCCGTCGCTTCTGAGTCGAGGGTCTATTCGTGTTCTGAATCCTGACGACTGGCGATGGGACGATGTCCAAGAAGTGAGGCTGAACTTTTACTGCGAGGCCGATCAACTAGATTAGGTTGAAGTTGATTTAGCTGTCGATGTTGCACTGCAATACAGTGAAGTGGTGCTGTTCAGGCAGTGGGGAATTCGAGATGCTGTCCGTCCCGTCTCAAGCTCAATGTCCGAGCTGACTTGCAGGGGCGAGACAGATGTTTCATGGTGTTGCTGACTCGTTTGTTAAATGATGTAGATTCTGTCTTCCGCCATCAATACCCCTTAGGCCCAAGTTGAACCAAAAGCACGGCCCTGCGAAAGTGTCAGTCCTCTGAGATGACCATGAGCTACCTCCGCCATTTCGATTCCCACCTCTGGTCAGCTACACCTCCTTGACACAAAGCCAAGCCCCCTTGAAAAACTCCACGGGGCGTCGACTCGATTTCCTGATGGCGGAGCCCACATCCTCAAACACTCTTTCCGCCACCACCTTAAATTCCGTGTCCAACTTCCTCCAACACGTCTCCCTATACCCCGGAACCATCACAGTATACTCCTCATGAGTCCCCACCTCGCACCACCGCTGCATCGGCCGGGCAGCATACATCTCCCTCCACCAACCCTCATCCTTCCCCCTCACTTCATCCCCACGACGCAGAACCGACACCTTGGTGACCCCCTGGTACAGAAAGATATCCGTCCAATCCCTATCAAACGCCTCCTCCGTGACAACAATACTCTCCAGCTCCTCATCCACCGTGATATCATCATAGTCCGCATTCCACTCATCCAATTCCTTCATGAACCTCTCCCACTGCGCAGCCGGAATAAGGAGCGCGTCCCGTCGATAGTCGAACCCACGGCGCGCAACCGGCCCCTGGGGCGTAGCCACGAGTCTGATGCGCGACTGCGGTGTGGAATCCACATTGTTGCGCTGGATCCATTCCCGGGCGACTTGGCTCGCTTCGCGGTTGACCTGGACCATGGGAAGCGGGATTTCAATGTGGCCTAATGCAGCGGTGGAATACTCGACGCATTTGGGTGCGTCCTCGTCGGAGTCGGAGTCGGGGTCGGAATCGGGGTTGGCGTCGGGAACGGAACGGACGGTCCAGCAGCCTGGGCGCCAGGGGAAAACGCATCGTCCAAAGTCGGGTGGGACTGCGGCTTTCCAGATCTGGCGCTGGACTTCGATTGGGAGGCGGGGGAAGGGGTGGAATGTGGACATTGTTATTGGTCTTCTTGGTGATAAGAGAGAGAGATGTGGAGAGCTGCGATGGATTCGTTGTGGAATGTGATGCTGGTTGTGGGAAAGTAATGGAGGTGCGAGATGTTTCGGTTGGATTTGATGCTGCGCAAATGGAGACATTCTGCCTGTCAGGCAGAAATTGTGAAGTGGCGTAGATGCGGCGTAGCTGAGCTGGGTTGCACAAGCTTTCATCCCCCTCTTGTGTCTAGAAGTTGTAACAGTGAAACTGCAACCTCACATTGCAGGGGAACCTCCCTATCCGTTTAGGTCGGAAAACTCAGAATGCCTTGAAGTTACCTTACCTTAAGTGACGAGTATCAATCAAGGCCTCTCGCCCGCATACCCCAGCTGGCCATTCGGGCAGTGTTTGGATATTTCGGCGCCGATTCGGACATCATAGATTTGTACCTGAGGCAGTCGTGGCGGTTTAGGCAGGCACCAACTTCGTCGATGGAAGACCTAAAGTCGGATGAGCTGGGTTAAGATTTTAGACACGCCATCGCCCAGCCGAAGAAGAAGAACCAACACAAGCGGTGACCATCGCCGTGATAGGACTCTTTGAACGGATTGTGCTAGAAGTCCACAGCGCCCTGCGACAACCCTCACAAATTTGGCCGTCAAGCAACAGTGCTGGAAAGAGATGTGCGCGGCGGCCGTGCAACCACGGCTTTACCCAGGTAGCGTAAACCCTTGGTGCGTAACTCGGTGCTCCAAAGTCCAGTCTACCATTCCGAGCTAGAAAAGCTAAAATACAAAAACCCCACAAGGGGCCTCACCGCAAACGCTGCGTGCCTCAACGCAGCGAAGCAGCAGCATGCTCACCGGTAACCGGCTCCCTATCCTCCGCCCCGGGGTACTCAGCAGTATGCTTCCCCTTCATGCCCCTATCCAAACCCTCAGGCAAGTCCCACCCCTCACTCCGCACGGGATCCTTCTTCGGCTCCGCTCCCACGCCTACCAACCCAGTCCCTTCCTTCTTCCGTCCCCTCGTATGCGCCCGTCCATCCGTGTCCTTCTTTCCCGGGAGCTGAGGGTTCACCTCCCGGCTTTCCATTCCTTGCATGGGCAAGCCGAGCCCCGTGTGCACGTCCTTGGATGTAGCGCCGGGGATTTCAGGGGGTGAGACGAAGTCGGATGGGGGGAATTCCCCTGAGGGATTGGGTTTGAAGGTTTTCTCCGGGGGCGCTTCGCCGCGGGGATGCACTTCGGCGTGGAACTCCCTTGCGGCGTCGTTGCCTTGCTCGTTGCCTGGCTTGTGCTGTGGAGAAGTGTGTTAATGCTGGATCAAGTCTCTCACATCGTAGACTCATTCGGGCGGGGAGTTAGGACCTACCCATTTGTTGACCGCAGGCTGCGAAGGCGGCACCTTGGCGTGAAACTCGCCGGCGGGGTGAGGAACGTCTGTTGAAGCTACTGGCGCCATAATGTTGATGTTGAAGAGCAATTTGAATTCTTTACAGTATTCAACTGATGTGAGGAAAGGAGTTTGAAGCTTTTCTCACACATCGACGCATCGACCTTATACTTCCGGCACAGAGCTGTTGACCTCTGATGGGATTATTATTATTGATGTCATCACTGCTGGAGTGGTGCATGGTGCTGTAATGATCGGCACCTCGGGCGGCGAGACGCGGTAGACACTGAGTGCGATGCGGAGATAGTGCAGATCTTGACGCAAGGTATCAACTCAAGAGCAATAACACCATTGTACCCAGATGATGACAATCGTCATTGCTTGTGGCTTTTCGTGCCGTTGTCCACCGAGGAACACAACGACCCCTTGCTGACTAATCCGATGACGAAAGCTGCGCTGGCCAGCAGAACCCGAGAAAGTAGTAACCCGAGCTCTCGTTTACACTCAGGATAAGCATCAGCGGGAAATCCGATTGTAAACTAACTCATATCATCTGTGGCCTCACCTATGTCCGACGTATAGCAAGTATTTATTAATTTTCCTACCTTCGTTTTGGTTGTTGAAGCTTGCGCCAGGAATTGATCACCAGCGAGTTGCTGCTAAAGTTTTGCGATTCAGCCGGATATTCGAACTTGAGATATCATTATCTTGGTTGGGTGTCTGCGAATTCATTGATGAGGCCACTGTCCATGTCGTCGTTTCGACAACAACCTTCCTTCACACGGTATCGCGATGCTGGGGTTCCCGCTCATGCGCTGGCTGGCGATGCTGGCACCCACCGAACAAGCTTGGGTGGCGCAAGGGCCTGAAGAGCCACTAAGAGCCCCTGCTTCCCCGGCCTACCCCGTCTGCGCCTCTTCCGCCGCTGCCATGCACCAACGCGAGACTATTGACTCAATACGCCAACCAGAAAGCGCGCTGGAAATCCTGTGGAAACGGTGGACCGGCAGACCGACCTTCCCTTCTGGACAAAGAATGCTGACCTGGCTGACATTCCTCTCCAACCCCACACTCCATCAGTCAGCGTGGAAAACGTCGGCGACTTGTCTTTTTCCTTCTCAACCGCATGGAGCGAAACATTTCCTGAGCGCTGCATCGTCGTTGCGAAACGTCGTGCGGATCACACCGGATTGATCGGAAACGAGGAATCTTCTGCCAAGCATCGCGATGCGGTCCCCACTCTCCGTCGCGACGCTCCTGTCGCCCCTCTTCGCGCTGCGATCCGTCCTTGCGGAGCCGGTGCAGTACTGCCGGCCCGGATACCATCAAGGCGAAGCTGACTTTTGCATGGGAATATCCACAACCGTCAATGCCTCGACCAAAGCCACAGATGTCTACATCTCCATGACGGTGACCCGGTCCTCCGCCCTCGGATGGACAGCGATCGGCACCGGCTCCGAGATGGCCGGCTCCACCATGTTCGTCGTCTACGGCGATCCCGCTTCCGGCGCCGACCCCGTTCTCAGTATCCGCACCATCGACGGCCACCACCAACCCAAGGCAGTCGATCTGTCCACCCTTCCAGGTCTCCGTATCCTTCGCTCAAAATGGCAGAAACTCACCGTCGCTTCCCTTAAAGGCCGCCACGAAGACGATCCCCACTACCCGATCGTCCCGACCAGCCCAGCATCCCACATCGCGGACATCGCGATCGCGTGCTACGCCTGTCCCCTCCAGGCCTGGAAGCTCGACGCCACCTCCAAATCTCAGCCCTTCATCTGGGCGTGGAATGACCGTCAAGAATTTGCATCATACCCCGTTGATGCCCATCTCAAGATGCATCGGCACCACTCCGGAAGCGGCGGCTTCGGCAACTTTTACATCGACATGCCTCGGACGCTCTCGGAATCCCCCGAACCGCCGACGATTCGCCAGGGCGCTGCAAACTTTGGAACGAGCGACCCACCAACCGGCTTCAGCGGCTTCCTGCTCTCGCTGCGAGCTCGCCCCCTTCCGAAGGCGCATGGTTTTCTCATGGGCGCGGCTTTCCTCCTGTTATTCCCGCTCGGCGTGGTGCTGATGCGAACGCCGTCGGGCAATCCGTTCAAGAGGCACTGGGTGGTGCAGGCCGCGGCCACAGGTTTGACATGGTTAGGTGCAGTGGTGGCGGCCGTGATGACTGGGGGACGGATGCCGCGGACGTTCCACCAGTGGATCGGGGCGGCTATTGCCTTGACGCTGGAGTTCCAGTTCGTGCTGGGATGGAGGCATCATATGGTCTTCTTGCGGGTGAGGCATCGAACGTGGGTGTCGCATGCGCACATTTGGATCGGGCGGGCGGTGCTTGGAGCGGGGTGGGTGAACGTGCTGATAGGCTTGGCGCTGTCTGGCTACGGCGGATTCAGTGTCGCGGCGGTCGGGGCATTGGTTGTGGTTGAGGCAGTCGGCGTTGGGCTGTGGGTGTGGATTGCGCAGCAGCGAGCCAAGGGCAAGACTGCTGGGCAGACGGAGGCGCACGCGCTGATGCCAACGGGCGGCGAAGGAACCGAAGATTATTTTGCGATTGAGATGAGAGACGACGAGTTCGATACCGACGGGGAGGACGACAAAGGGCGGCGGAGCGAGTTGAAGCGGAGCTTGGAGTTGAGGGAGATCAAGTCTTGAGGCAGCAGTATTGTTTTTGTTTCAGCGGCATGGGTCGGAGTCTGGGATAAAGTGGTGGAATTCTTTTGTCGGTAGAAAACAAGGAGCAGTTCCAACGCAGTGGGCAACGTTGCGGTTCTGCCTCCGGGGGAAGGGGTGGCCAGCCCAAGTTCGCTCGCAACTGCCGGTCCGGTTCACAGTCGGGCAGGAACGGCGGGCGGGGCTAGAAAGTTCTGATCGAGAATTCATTCTGACTCTCATGACGAGTTCTCGACGCTTCGGCGACCTTGGCCACCAACCAGCTGTTTGGTGCTGATGATGGCTCATGTTTGGGTAGTTCCCGTCGCCGTGATTCCTGTCCTGGTCATACCTAGGACTCAGCTGTTGCGAATCCCGCTCTTGATGTAGCGCAAGCAGAGAAACAATGTTCGGACTCTTGTAATACTCATAAGCAGCCAAACTGATCCGTCTGGGCTGATTGCGAGAGGATTGATTGCTCGGTTGCCGAAATCGGGGCTGTGCCGGTCAGCCATGGCCGCTTCGCCATTGGTCATCGCTCGGCGTCCTCGAGTTGGCCGCACCAGCCATCGGCGCAGCACCTGAGGAGAACAGGCGCCCTCAACTGCACTGCATTTGGGTCAAGTGGCATTGTCGAGTGATGCGAATAAAGGGACGAACAAACACATAGATCACGACAAAGACTGGCGCATCACCACAGATTCATTTTTGCCGTCGCTTATTGCACAGCACAAAGCATTTAAGAGCGACTTCCGCTGCAATATTTTCCTGCATTGCATCGGCCACTCTACATCTCTCTTCACTCTCCGCAGAAACTCAATCTTCAAACTCCCATCTCCATCACCACATCCGCGTCAAATCACAACTACCACAACACAAGTCATCATGTGGCCCTTTAGTGCCAAGGCCAAAGCCGCCCGACTCGAGCGAAGGGTCAAAGAGATGAGGGAACTCGCGATTCAAGAAGAGCGTCGCCAGGACATGCTCCGCATCACCGGCGGCACCGCAGAGCCAGGGACGATACCACTCGATGCGCCACCCACCGGTTACAAAGATAAAACGACTGAGGGCAAGAAGTGAAGTGCTTGAGGCACCGGCTGAGGATGCAGAACTGCATTGCCCTCGTGGCGAGAGAGTTGTCGACTGAAGCGACCCGCTGGTTTCGGTTTGTTACCCCATTGATGATTGAAGATTTTGACACTGATGACGGGCAGGGAGTGGAATTGATACCCATTGATACCCTAGGTGAATGAGGAGAGAGGTGTCGCTATGCGTCTCGCTCAACACCGATTGCATTATTTGGCGCCATAATATTACATGATACTTATGAGACCTTGTTTTCCATTTAAGGATATCCCCGCTTTGCTGTGTGACCGAAACTTGCATCATCGACTGAACCCCTTGTGATTGAATTATTGGACGTCCATGTCGCACAAAGGAGAGAGGCAGCTACTGTGGGCAAACTCCTCCATTATTTGATGGCGGGCTAGCGGACTATCCGTCAGGATTCCCGCCCGGTCAACTCTCGGCGATAATGCCGCCCAGGTGGTGATCGGCGGAAGCCGACTGGAAGAAACTTCCTGGAAGGAATACCGGTAAATGGAATGCATGAAACGCGCGGTTGGGGCTGCCGATCCGCGGGGTCGTCAGGCAACAGTGGCGCAGGTTGCTTATCCCCGGGCCCCCGGCCTCAACCAAACACCACGGAAATCAACATCAATCCCATGGAACTAAACATCCAGAATGCATACACGCACACTGATCGCATTGGGCCTACTTGGACACCAGGTCGCATCCGAGCAGGCGCAGCACCCACTTGGCGGCAACGGAGATGCAGCACCATCATTTCAGGTCGACGGCACCCTTGAGGCATTCATCGAAGACACCCAACGAAAGTGGAAAACCCCCGGCTTGGCTGTAGCCATCGTCAACAGATCATCAACATGGACCAAGGGATTCGGAATCGCCCGACTACCTGTAGGCAACAACACCTTAATTCCAGTCAGCCAGTACACCCTCTTCTATACGGGGAGCACTACCAAATCCTTCACCGCCGCGGCTATGAGCCAGCTTGTCGACGATGACGAGAAATTCCCCCACGTCCAATGGGACACGCCCATCTCGTCCCTGATTCGTGCCGACTTTGTCCTCTCCGACCCCTGGGCCACCGAGCACATCACCATCCGCGACGCGCTATCCCACCGCACCGGATACCCCCCACACGACTTCGTCTCGTGGTCCGACCCAGAAGCTGCGACGCGTGGCTTGCGAAACCTGCCAATGTCGGCAGAGCCGCGGGCGAAATACCAGTACTCCAACCAGCTCGTCACGGCCGTGGGATACCTCATCACCCGGCTTTACTACCCCGGCGAGACGTTCCGTCGGTGGCCCGGCTTGCTGGGGATCATCTTCCGGGACAAGCTGTGGTATCCGATGGGCATGATGTTTACGCATCTCGCGACGCAGTTCCCCTACAACAGCCCTTCGGTGCCGTTACCCGCTGCTCTGGCCGACGAGCTTTGGTACCACAACGACAGCGACTCCCACGTCATCGTGCCGCACTCTTCGCATGCCGGACACGAAGGTGCGGGTATGGTCATCAGCTGCGTGGCTGACTATGCGAAGTACCTGCGGTACATGATGAGCTCCTCTTCCTCCTCGGCCCGGGACCCCATTTCTGCCGCGGGAAAGGCCGCCATGAAGGCGCCGCAGATGGCCATGGACAACGCTTCGTACCCGCCGTTTACCGGGCCGCTCTACTACGGCATGGGCTGGGCCGGCGGCGTGCTCGAGGGCGAGGAAATTTGGTTCCACAACGGGCAGATGCGAGAGCACAGGACGGAGTTGTGGATGGTTCCTTCCCGACAGTTTGGCGTGGTAATCATGGCCAACGCCAACACGCCGGCGATTGAGGTCGTGCTGTGGAGGATCCTGTTTGACTTTTTCAACGTACCCGAGAGCCGTCGGGTTGACATGGAGGAGAAAGGCCGGAAGAGGGCGGCGGCTACCACGAGGGGCCTTGAGACGTGCGTAGACCGGTTGTATCCGCGTTCTGTGCCGCCGCTTCCGCGACCGTTGCCGCTGGCGGCGTATGCGGGAGTCTATGACAATGCCGGGTATGGCAACATCACGCTATCGCTTCAGTGCGGGGATCAAGCTGGCGAGGGATATCCGAAAGCGACGCCGGCTCACCCGACAGTTGAGAGGGGATGCTTGCTGAGGGGATCAGGGCCGCTGGAGTTCGAGGGTAAGAGCTTTCATGTCGACTTTGAGCACGTCACCGGCGACTATTGGGTTGCGTGGTTGTTTGTCGATGACTATGCGCCGCCGGGATCGGGGCTTGCGAAGCGGCCGCAGTTGTGTCTGCGAGCGCAGTTCCGCACTGGGCCCGAAGGGACCGTCGAGGCTTTTGGCGCGGATTTCCGAGTCGAAGGTGAGAATGGTCCGCTCGTATGGTACGAGAGCCGGGAGCCATCTAGAACTGTGTAATGGTGAAGAAAATAGGAAAGAGAAATGAAACGGAAAATAGGGAAGAGATGTGAGGACACCACCGGGTATCGCTGAATTATGGACCCACCCGACGGTGACTGTTGTCCGTACTGTGTGAGAGGTGTGGGGCTACCGACATGCAAGGTTCCATTCTTCTGTTTGGACACCGAACAATGGATTCTTTTCTTCTCTCGTTTAATAGCATCATTCATTGCGTAGATCGTCCGCGTGACCGCTGCCACAAACGGTCTGTGACTTCCTCATTCTACCACTGAAAGTTTTATTCATTATTCTTCGCGGCCCGAGTTCTCCGTCCTCTAGGTGTCCCCGCCATGTCCCCGCCGCAATCGAAGAATGTCGTCATCATCGGTGAGAAACATCACCCCTCGTGGACGACCTATACTGACACCGAACCAGGTGGTGGGATTGTTGGAACAACGACGGCGTATTATCTCACTCGCAACCCATCGTACGACCCGGCCACCCACTCCATCGTCCTGCTCGAAGCAGTTGGCATCGCCGCCGGATCGTCGGGAAAAGGAGGTGGCTTCATTGCTTCATGGGCGACCCCCCGGTGCATTGCTCCTCTCAGCTTCAAGCTTCACCAGGACTTGGCGCAAGAGCACGATGGAGAGAAAGTTTGGGGGTTCCGCACCGTCCATGCTGCCGAGATTGGAATCCAGGCAAGAGAGCCCGACGGTGACCGAGAAGAAGCCGGCTCCGATGATCGGCGGAGTGCTTTGGACTGGCTTTTCCCCGGGAGCGTAAAGGCATACAAGGAGATTGGGATACCGGCTGACACTGGTCAAGTGCATCCTCAGCTGTTCTGCAAAAGTATCGCGGAGCTAGCCAAGGCGGCCGGGGTTTCCATTGTTTTTGGAACCGCAACCTCGATCAATCATGACGAGGGTGGTTCCCACGTCATGTCGGTCACTTACACCAGCCAAGGCGCAATTCATGAGCTTCCCGCAACGGATATCTTGGTCGCAGCCGGCCCGTGGACCGCGATGCTTCTCCCGCAGGTCAAACTCCGGGCCCCAAAGGGCCACAGTATCGTTGTTCGACCGTCCAGGGACGAGATTTCGCCGTATATCCTCTTTCCGGACATACGATCATCCACAGCGATCCTTTCCCCCGATATTTACCCCCGGCCCAGCGATGCCCTTAACAGCTTCAGCACAGTCTATGCAAGCGGGCCAGACTACTACGACGTGGCATTACCCAATCTTGCCAGCGACGTGACGGTGGAATCGGAGAAGGTCCAGGATGTTTGGAAAGCAGCGAAAAGTGTCTCTCAAGAAATCCAGGATGGGACTGTCATCACGAAACAGGCATGCTACAAGGCGCAGATCAGGAAGCATGAAGAGAACGAAGAGATCGGGCCATTGTTGGGCCGCTGGACGTCAGTGGCGTTTGGCTTGCGACCGGACTCGACGAATGGGGAGTCCAAAATGGTCCGGCAGTCGGCCTGGTCATGAGTGAACTGATTCTGGAAGGGAAAGCCACGAGTGCCTTCATTGCGTCACTTGACCCAAAGCGTTGGGTCGAGCACACAAACACATCCCCTCCTATCTCTCCTGGTACGTGTACGGGGAAACCTTGCCACACTGCACACGCAACTCGATGACTCAATACTAGGACGCGAAGTCCAAACGGCAATGCAATACGAAGACCAAAGAAAAAGAATGGAACTCCAGAGTCATGCTGTGCGTTACCTCGCTTCCCTTCCCAAACTCCTCCTCCAAACTTGTTTGAGCCGATCCAAGCGCGCGCTCATCCTATCAGACTTCCTACCCGCCGTTTGTCCTGCATCAGAACCATCAAGTTGGGAGGTAGGGGTAGCGTTGCCGCTCCGATCAAGCTCCGGTGTAGACAAAGCACTTTCCTCGGGAAGCACAACGCTGACGACGCGCAAAGATGGTCCGGCAAGGATAGTCATGTCACGGGCCGTCTGTTTGGGCTCAGGGATGGGCTCGACACGCAACGATAGTTCGCTCAGGACGCTCATGTCGTGGCCCGCCTTTTCAAACTCAGCAAGGGAATCCCACACGGCCTTGCCCGAGACGTGCAAATCCTCAACCAGGCCTCTCGCCTCGATGAGGATTTTGCACATTTCGTACCTTTCCGCGCAATTCAGCCTTCCATTCTTGGGGAGCCAAGGCGGAGGTTCCAAAACCCAGGAGACGGGAGCTCGACCATCAGAATCAGGCAGAGTGGCGTCTGCTCCGTGACGAATCAACTCCTTGGCCAGATGGGGCGTTGCTATGTGCAGAGGTCGGCACCTGTAGAAAGTGCCCCTGATGTGCAAACTGGCGTTTGGGTCTTGGCCATTGCTGAGCGCCAGTTTCGCCAGCGAAGCCAAAGTCGAGGCTGGAATCTTGGGCCTCCCCCACAGCGACCCAACAGGCGCAGGGTGTTCCAAGTCGTATCCGGTGAGTTCCAAAGCAACCGCTGCCCAAAATTCGGTGCTGTCCTGGTCTGTGGACCTGGCTACCTGCAGAAACGCAAGCACCATGGAGAAGAAGCTCGGGTCATTGGCCACTCCGAAGCCGTTTTCGAGTAAAAGCTCAGCGGCGATGAGATATCGGTTGTGAAACGTCTCACCCACACGGGCAAAAATGAGCGAGCTCAGGAGCGGGGGCCATGGCGTGCGAGGATCAAAGACCTTGGCGTGCTTTTCTCTGCGGCTTTCTATCCAGTCTCGAAGGCAAAGCGTCAGACCGAACGAAGTGGCGAAGGTCAAGAAATTGAACTCCTGACTCCAGGGCTGGCCAGTTATGTAGCCCTTGAAAAGGGGTAATCGGTCGTGTGGCGCGCTAAAGAGATAGTCGAAATGACTTTTGCCTGTCGTCAGTTCGGACCGTTCGGCGTGGTACGAGATTTGTTCCACGGTTCGTTGACTTGTAGGGCTCCCGTCGACTGGTTGCGGCACCAGAGATTCCGCCTCGCGGCCCCCTACCTCCGAGATCCGCATCTCCATCAGATGCTTCATGTGAAAGGTGTGGCCGTTCTCGTGAAGTATGGCAGCCAAGTCGCCCACAACGATTCTTTTGAACGAAAGCCCCATGACAAACTCGTGGACCGTTTGATGCATCAGTTGCAGCACAGCCTGGTTTCCTTGAGGTTTGATCTCCACCAGACCTCCGCTCCATGTGTGTATGTCAGTTCTGACCGGGTCGTAGGCCTCATAGTGGATACCATGGGCACTGTACCGGGCATCAAACTCAGCATGCCGATCCTTCCGTCTTATTTGCTTTAGGGTCTCGATGGCATGAGCCACCGAAGTGCATTCTGAAAGTAGGACAGCATCTCTCATCACGTGCATTTCCGGTGAGGGTCCGTTGTGCCGGACAAGAAGCTCCAGCAGCGTGAAGGCTCGTCCACGATCTTGCTTGCTGATTCTTTCCACGATGTGAGCGTAAAACCTGAAGAGGTCGCCTGGCAGCTCCTTGAGCTTTCCCTCCAGGGCAATCAAGTATTCTGGCCCTGAGTCCGACGGAGGGATCTCCAGAAGTTCACCGACAGCGAGCTTAACCCAGAGAAAGACGCCGTTTGCCCTGCCAATGATGGTCGTGGCAAGTCTCGAGATAAAATGCTTGGGGACCGATGACGCGTTCAACGCACCAACCACGTAGGCTTGGATGTCGCTCTTTGTGTAATCTTGCAGTGCAAAGCTCGGGGAGGAAATAAATTGGACCTTGAATGACTCGTGGGATCGGCTTGAGAGGCAAACCTTTACCCTCGTCCCTGAAAGCGGCGAAGTGCTTAAAAGATCCTTCATAAAGCGACCGATGATTTTGGTGTTCCCGTCGTACTCGTCCAGAGCATCGAAAAAGAGAACTAAATCGATCTTGACAACCGTCTGGTTCAGCATGTAGTGCAGAGTGCGCTCGAGTTTTCGATCCATCCGGTCGGAGTTCTCTCCACTCTGGAACACAGCGGTGACATCTCCGAGAAACTTCGTCTCTGGCGCGTGGTTGTACTCCTCAAGGTGCGGGTCATTTGCTAGCTCGGCCAATGTCAGCTTCGTCACGATGACCTCATCCTCCAAGTCCTGGATCTTATCCAGCAGTCTTCTTTCTTGGTCCTCAAGGTCCCTCTTACGGTTCTCGAGGTCGTTGATTCGATCCTGAAGCCTCGTGATCCGGGCTTGCAGACGCGCGATCCGGCTCTGGAGTTCTCTTCTTCGCTCCTCGATTGCTCTCCACCGCGACTCCTCGAGCACTCTTTTTCGCTCCTCGCTTTCTCTCCGCTGCGACTCCTCCTCGAGTTGCTCCAACGCACCCTTTCGTTTTCCTCGGAAGCTGGTTGGTTCGGCCTCCTTGGTGTTAGATGTCTTGATGGCGGAAATCTGCCCCCGCAGCTCTGCTGTGTCCCCGGCAATGTTCGATATGGCCTCTGGAATGTTTGGCACCCTGTTGTTCAGCGCCAACAGAGAATTTCTGGCGATGGAAAGATGCTTGATGATGTTTGGCAGATCGACTTGGCGGCGGACTTTGAGCTCAGCTGTCAGTTGTGGCAGGCGCAACCTCGCGGCCTCGAAATGTGAAAGTCGCTGCTTGTGGCTCTTATGGAACGGGTTCCAGAAATGAGCCAGAATCTGCAAAATGAGACTGCGAAGCACTCCTTCAAAAGATTTCTGCATAGTTGAGCCGCGATAGTGGAAGAAGAATCCGGCTGTTATCTCCGCTGCATCTCCCTGCCAGTTGTGCAAGAACTGTCGGGTTTTTTCGCTGAGAAAAATGTGCTTCATCAGAGTTGATTTTCCGGAGCCGGGTTTTCCGTGAATCCAAAACAGACCAGAGCCCTCTTGAAGCCACCTTGAGAATGTAGGAAGGTCAAAGACCCAATTAAAAGTATCTTTGTATGTGTCGTCGATACTCTTGATGCGGAAATCGAGCTCCTCGGAAAAAATGGCATGATGCATATCTGCTTCCACATCGGATTAGTACCACTCCGCTCATACCTGTGGACAAGTGACACTGGGCTATCGTACCTTCGACTGACGAAAACACCTTCAGCAGCTCCTTTATTGCTGCGTCATCAATGTCGATACCATTCCTGTTCCCTTGTGCCAGATCAACGCCTTGAGAGCTCTCAGGACCCCCCGCCGCGCCCCTGAAAGCGGGATCTGGCCAAATCACACTCTCTCGGCCATTGAGAGGAGCCATGGAGCATAATTCAGCAACCAAGGCAATGATTATGTTGAGAGTAGAGTCGCCCGGGGTGAATTTGACCATATTCGAATGATCCTTGTTGATGGGGATTATGTCTGTCTGTTTGCTTTCCTTCGAGAAGTAGTTGGATGTGGCCGAATGGGGGCTGACCAGAGCAGCCTTATCACGGCTCGACCTACCCCATGAACCGTCCTCGCGCCGCTGCATGGCTGTCAGTATGCAATCTCAGCTCCGCGATGCGGGTATATCTACCTCTGCAACTGGCGACTCCTCCGTCTCGTACGCCCAGAGAAGCCGAGCTCTCCTGAGGAACAATAGACCTTCAAACTGTTTGTGAAGTTGCCTGACATAGCTGCCACAGTATCGAGAAAGGTCTTCGACCAGGGCCTGGTTAGGCTGACCGTCAACCATGGCTAGCAGGTGTGACTGTTCCATGCCGAGACTCGGGACACCGAACATGATTGCCCCTCGTACATTGGACAGAATGCCAGAGATCGACCCATCACTGCCCGCCATCTGAACTATAGCTTCTTTTAGCACTATGCCCCCTAGGCTGTGTGCGAGAAAGACCAGGGGTCTGGAAGAAGATAGATGCCAGCCTCCGGTTCTGAGGTGTAGTATAAGGGTTCGCGCCATGTCGCCGATCGACTGAAAGGAGTTACTACCCAGGAGCTTGGACCCATATCCATAGATCACAGTTCGAACCATGGGAAGCGAGGCCGGGAGGGCGTCCCTAATCCACATGAAGCTCTTGTCCCCTTCATGAGGCTGCCAAGACCCAAACGGGTGACTTGCCAGACCCGAAATGGCGATACAGTCGGCTTGGTGTTTTCCTGGGGCGGGATCGTGCAAGACTGTGATGCCTTCAAAGTGGGTATCGAGAACCAGAACCTCTGCGGGGTCGTTGCCGCCAACAGGGATTAGCCATTCGTCGCTGGCGAGAGCTTGCTCGAGACATCGCGGGATGCTCTTCATCTGTAGCGTCGCCGTCCTCAATGGTTCGCCAAATATTTCAGCCGCCCTCGCGACCGAGTGGACGACAACATGATCGGATGGGAGTTTGAGTTGACGACTCAGAAGGTTGGACACAGCTGCGGGGGTGGAAATTCGGTCGGGCAGCCTGCGAACGCGAAAAACCTTCCGGTCCCAGCCCGAGGCGCTCATCTCGGACCGGCAGCGCGCGGCGCGGGAGATGCTGGCATCGACTCAGCCTCAACGCCAGCGCGCCGGAACACGACGTCAGATTTGCAAAGAGAGCGGCGAGCGCGAATTTGCAGTTGACGCTTTACCTGCATTTTTGCTCACGTGGGTAATGGTGTCCACTGGCGATGATTGGTTGAAGATTGCAGGGTTTTTCCTCAGCTCTGGGAAGGACCCCTCACCAGAGCGACTTCTCGCTTGGCATCTCCATGTCTGCGCCCCCCCAACCCCAAATCGGCGATGACTCTCACAAGCTCCAAGATCCCCCAGGCTGCTTGCTGGATGAGCTGCGGTCTCACTCGCACCTGCAGCAGTTCAGCCCACTAATGTGCATGAGTCACATCAGCCCTATTTCGTCTCAACCTCACCTAAAGATTTGCTTTCCCCCCCTCAGAGCGACCCCACTCCATTTCGTCCTGCCTTTGCCACAACCTTGCCCAACACCCCGCGATGCGGCGCCTCCTATTTTCTCCCAATTACGCGTCGCAGGATGGCGGGATATGCGACGTTTGCCGCAGGCTTTTGCCAGGCCTATTCCCTAGGAGACGCGGCAATGACGGTGTAGATGTCGCCTTTCTCGAATAGTCTCCTCCGCTCGGAGATGTCGTTACTGCCGGATTCTGAGCAGCGCCGTGTCTGTCGCAACCTCGCGGTGTCGGTGCGGCTTCCCCTCTCGAAACGCCCTGGTGACTGCTTCTCGTTGAACATTTTTGCGCTCCAATAGCTGCAGAATCCATCCAGAGGTCGGCAGTGGACCTCCTATCGGCATCCGAGTACGCTTGGAAAGCCGACATGGCTCTAGCAGATTTATCGAGTTCTTCATCCGGACGGGTAGGCGATCCTGAGACCAACTCGCTCCCTCTGACCAGCACTGATCTTTCCAGCAGGGCAAACCGTGGAAAAGGCGACGTTCGGCGTGGTTACACCGCATATAAATATGCATGGCTGGTCCACACCTGGGCCTTTGGTGGAACACTGCATTTTTGGCCCCGCGCGAGGGGCTAGACCTGAACTACATCCCATCACAACAGCGCAAGAGCGGACCATTGTGTTGATATAATCAACCAGTTTTCCGAACTCGGATCATGGCTTCGACACTTGTCCGAGGAGCTGGTCCGAGCAAAGGGTGGCGACTCCTCGAACAACCGAATGACATCTTCTTTCGCGGAGTTACGCGGTCAAAGATGTGTAAAGTCCGAGGGTGCCAAATGCAAAATTCGAGGATGAGGGGAAGGCAGCTGACAAACCTTGGAGGTTCAAGTTATAAACAACGCAACGACCTCCATCACTCTGCGGTTGACCGGTATGAGTCTCATTGCTATGCACAATGGTCGACCCCTCGCCGCCCAAGACGGCCATCATCGGCGCCGGCCTCTCCGGTCTGTGCCTCGCGCTCGCGCTCCACCAACAGTCCCTCCCCTGCATCGTGTACGAGTCCCGTCCCGCACCGCTCAACATCGGCGGCGCTGTCATGCTGTCACCCAACGCCCTCCGAATTCTCGATGCGCTCGGAATCTACGCTTTGGTCAAGGACCACGGCTACAGCTTTGAAACGCTCTATTTTTGCGATGCCGCCGGCAACGTGACAGAAACACACGAGTTCGGCAGCAAGCAAAAGTACGGCTACCCTGCGCTGCGTGTCTACCGCCACGTGTTGATCGATACTCTTTTGGCCGCCCTCAAGGAGCACCGCGTCCCTGTCGAATATGGCTGCAAATTCTCCCACATTATCACAGAGACTGACGGCGGCGTGACATTTGCCTTTGCCGACGGATCCACGGCATCCGCAGACCTCCTCGTCGGTGCCGATGGCATTCACTCGACCGTCCGCAAGCAACTCTATCCAGACCTGGAGACGCGTTTCGTCGGCGTAGCCGCCATGACGGCAGCCGTTCCCACGGCGCAGCTTAAACTCCCCACCGAGGACATCAATCAACACCTCCCGGTCACGTTCGTGTCCCCCAAGCATGGCGGCTTTGTCATTGCCCCTCAGGGGTCGGGCGGCCGCGAGGTGCTCATCGGGAAGCAGAAGCGCATTCCTGAGGATCCGGGACGAGCAGGGTTTGCGGCCATGATGGCGGACAAGGACTCGCACGTGGCGTTTCTGCGCGAGGGCGCCGAGGCGTTTCCGGAAATGGTTCAGAATGCTGTTTCGGACATTCCCATGGATAAACTCAACGTCTGGCCCTTTTACATGGTGCCCCGCCTCGATCGGTGGGCGTCGGCGAAGCGACGGGTTGTGATTCTCGGGGACGCAGCCCATGCGATTGCGCCGTCGGCTGGGCAGGGCATCAATCAGGCTTTTGAGGATGTCTACATGTTTGCCTTGCTGCTCAAGGCAGGTAGTGGCGTGGACCAGGGGCGGGCGCTCAGCTTTTGGCAAGGCTATCGGCAGGAGAGAATCGACCGGATACTGAAGCTCAATGAGCAGATCGATTTGAGAAGGATGCCCGCGAAGGAGGGGGAGGCCGTGGTGAAGGAGCCGTTTGAGCTGGCGTGGTTGTATCAGCCCGATATCAAGGGGATTGTTGAGGCTTGGGTCAAGGAGGAGGCCTCGGCTTAGCGGGACACTTTCCAGCACTACAGTCTCGAGTCCGAATCTGAAGCAGCATTGACAACGGGAGCAAAGAAATGGAGACGAGTTTCATAGAGAACTTGCACGCAGTAGAAAGGACATGCTCTCTGGATGGTACATGTACTCAACAAGCGATGGGCGATGAGGGAACTGCCATTAGATGAGACAGAAATTGACAAGGTCAATCGAATTTCAATACGACGAAGTCACACTCGGCCGCTTCAAATCCAAACTCTCTTTTGAAGAAACATCCCTCGCCCCCGCCACCGTCCCCGGACGCCGTCGAGTCCGAGGACGACAAGGCTTTCTGTCCGAGCTATATCAAATGCGGATCGGCGTGGTCTACTGTCAGGGTTACACAAATAACTTTGGGTCTAGTTCCTCGTCATTTCTTGTCAGTCATGAGGGCCATCACTGGTTCTGTTGGTGATGGCCCTGTCAATCAAGAGCACACGGACCGCTTGATTTCGTCCACCCGAGACCAACAGCCAATATCACGGCTCAATAAACAAGCATCACGAGCCAAACAAGAAGCTATGAGGAGTCAGCAGGTCGAGATGGAGCACCAGAGAATCAAGAGCGGATGCGAAGCACGGAATGAATTCCGTCCTTCTTGGTGTCTTGCCGAAGCTGCTTGTCTACAAAAGGACAGGTTCTCCTGCTCCCGAGATCAGCAAAACACCAGCACACCAGCACAACAATACAATTATTCAACTCTCAACTCAACTTGACAACAAACTTCAATATGTTCCTCCGCAATACCACGGCCTTGGTCGCTATCCTGGCCTTCGCTGCCCATCTCGTTGCAGGCACTCCTCTCCTTGCTCGCGATGAGGAGGGCCTGGGAGACTTGGATATCAACCCCTCCGACGTCCAAATCACGCCGGGAGAGGGCTTGCCCTCCCTCGAAAGCCTCGGCATCACCACGGCCGATCTCCACGACAATGTTTTGCAGCAATTCAACACGACGCCTGACAGCACAAGCACGCTGAGCCTCCTTCGCCCTCGCGCGCTAGAGTGCATCAACTCGGGGCCATTCTTTCGCATCCTGGCCGCCTACTGCACGGCCTACTTGGAGCAGCTGGGCAACACTCCCTGCGTGGTCACGGGTGCGGCGTGCACCATCATGTGCGTCGCCCGCTCCGGCGCCGATGCCGCCTATGTCGGAGGCAGATACATGCCTGAGGGGATCACTACGGACACCACACAGAGCTATTGCCGCCATGTTGCCCATGCCTCGAGGATGGTGACGGACAACTGCCTCATCAATATTGTCAAGTCCAACAGGGGTCGCGAGTATGCATACGGGAACGGTCACTTTCTCGTTGGCGTTTCCGGCCATGATTGGCCTTGCCGGAGCAATCGGGGGCTTGGTCAGGAGAACCCGGGCGGTCCATGATTCTGGGCATTGGGGTTCTCTCAAGCTTCTGCTGCGGAGGACTGGTTTTGTATCTTGATCAAGGTACGGAGGCAGCTCTCTTTGCACGTCGGGATCGGAATGGACGCGTGGAACTGTCGTGGATGAGTTTATCAGCCGTCTTGACAAGAATACAACTGGTTCCACAAGCCCAAAAAGCCACCATGATGATGGTGATTCATGTCTTGATCGAGGAGGAACGCCACAGCACGCCAATGACGGATAACGCAAGCCGCTGATGCGTGCACGCAGCCATGGCCAAACTCAGTTGTGAAGATGACAGCGAGGCTCGAGTGTGCGCGTATAAGAGGCTGCTTCGCACCCCCTAACCCAGAACAGGAAAGTTCTCCCCTCTTCACTTCCTCTTTGAGAAGCAACCTTCCCAACCAGACACGCAACATCCCCGCACAGCACCTTTCATCTCATCCACCATGGTCAACAGAAACGTCTTGGGCCTCGTCCTCGCGGCCGCCCTTTCGCAGCTTGCCACGGCCCTTCCCCAGCTCGTCTCTCCCGCTTCCGTCGGCTCGAGCTGCACACAACCCCCCCGTACCTGGTGCCCCACCCTCGGCGACTTTGGTGAAGGCAAAGGCGGATGCGACGGCCCTATCTTCTACTGCGACTACCCGGACTACCCCGACCCGGAGAGTTTCTCCATCTCCCTTGGCGACTGCGCCGAGACCGAATACGGCTGGGTTCCATCGCGTCGGTGGACTCCGTATGAGTCCCTCGCCTATCACATCAGCGGCGATGGCACGTTCTCTGGGCAGTCTGCCTAGGGGGATCATGGAATTACAACATGCAACGTCCTCGCAGAGGTTAGCTAGTCGGCCGGTCTTGTCATCGTCGCTGCCTTTTAAGTCGCCTAAGCAGCACCCGTCGACAATCCCTCGCTCAAGACCCGCCAATTCGGACAACCCCTAGCTTGGAATGGTGTCCCTTCGACACAGTGAACTTGGGAAGAGATGACGGAGTTCACGTTTGGTAGTGAGACTCACCCCCTTGGACGCCTTTGTGTGGTTTGTGTTTACAGCACTGTTGAGAATAGTGGATTGTTTTTTTGCTTGTTCTGTCGGCTGCCGAGCCCGGGAGTTGGGGATGGAACCTCACCTCCAACATAGCCGGGACTCCTCACATCTCACGTGCGCTGTTCAATATGGGTATATGTGCTCAGCCAATCGCCGATAGGTCCGTGTATCAATCCTTCTAAAATCGAAGAATGACTGCACTCCTCCTACCTGGTAATTGTAACCTCATGAATCTGGATATGTTGGTCTTATATCAACCTTAGATACTGATGCTCGCCCAACCGTTTGAGCTCAACCCCTTTTCCATCATCCCAACTCCAAACTCCAACCCTTTCCCGTTCCCATCCGCCACAATGCACCCAAAACACCTCCCCGCCCTCCTGCTCACCACCGCCCTCGCCACATACGCCTTCCCCCTCGACACCCCCACAACCCAACCCGACGACCAGCCTGGGCCACCGGCGACTTGGTGCCCCACCAACACCACAATGATATCCGCCCCTGCCTGCCAGGGTCCCGTCTTCTACTGCTACTACTACATGATCTTCATCGGCGTGGGCGGATGCGTGCAAGACGAATCCGGGGTTTGGGTTCCGTTTAGGAAGTGGACGATAGGCGAGGTTGCCGATCATTTGATGACGGGGAGTGTGCCGAATCCGTAAAAGGGGGGAGTGTGTGGTGTTTTTTGGATTGTGGTGGTGTTGAAGGGGGGATCAAGGGGGCGTCTTGCCTGCAGCAGTGCGGTTGAGTGGGAAAAGTGATGATCACTGGCAGGTTCAACTGAGTTCGACAGTGTTCAAGTGTGATATGAAGAGAGTGTAGCCTCTCGGTGCTCATTCTAGAGCTTTGTCATGCGTGAATGCGGAACCATCGAGTGTGCGTTTGCGGTACAGCTGGCTGGTGTGTACTGTATGTGCTACCGCCAAGCTCGACAGTTGAGAGTGCTTCCTCTTCGACCACACCGGCCGCCGGTCCCCCACCTACACCGGACACGACCACGACTGCCGCGCCCAGCAGCACCTGGAGTAGGTACGGGAGAGCCAGGGAACTCGACCGTTATTGTAGTGAATGTCCTCCGGTGATTGCTGACAAAGCAAAGGAGAGAGACTAACACCGTCACCAGAAGTACCTGCTACACGGCCTGGTGCCCCCATCAGAAGCACCCTGACGACAACAGTTTACACCGTGATGTAGTGCAAGTTGAGTCTGGCGTGGTCAACTGCCCGGGCGGCAACAGCGCCGGACCTCCCCACCCAAACGCGGCCCTTAGCACCGCCGTCCGACCCATCTCTGTCCCGAATTCCCCAGGGACGATGCAAGCCGCGCCGCTTGTCGGTTCCCCGGGTGGAAACTGTCCCATAACATCCGAGTCCGCACGTGGAAGCGTCTCCGCAAGTGGAAACCACACAAGCTCTATGCCTACTTTGTCGGTGGTGACGGCCGGGGCCGGGCCCATGGGCGAGATCTTGGAGCCCATGCTTGTTTGGATAGCCCTGGTTGAGTGTTGCCGGGTTGCTTGTAATGGTATAGTAATTGGATACTGGGACGATGCTGCGTTGAACAACACTTGCTACCTACCTACCTACCTTGTGAACGCTAAATGACTTGATGAAATGACTTTGAATAACCACGCAACAACTCCTCACATCATAATGCTCACATTCACCTCTCCCACCTCTTCTTCCATCGCCCCCTTTTTCCTCTCCGCCACTGGGAATCCCCACTACACCATCCATGCTCCCTATCCTCCTCTCCCCGACGCACTCCCAGTGCCATGCCGATAGTATCAGCGCCAGCCTCGAGCTTCCTTATCCGTACCACGGCGAATATCCTTTAACACGAACGCGATAGCGCTTCTGTCTGATGCCTGGACAACTGGCCGGGAGGTTTGTACTCGATGGGTCGGGCATAGCGGAAGCGCGGCGATATCGGGAGAGGCTTTTATTTTGGTAGAGAATCTGCTTCGGGAGGTGTGGTGGTGATGTCGGAGGCGAGGTCTTTGGGGGTGGGAAGGAGCGGCGTCGGAGTCGTAGGGACGGGAGCGGATCTTGAAGGTCGCGCGCGGGTTCGGATGACTAGGCGGGAGGAAGGTAGCACTGGGAGGGGGGGAGTTTGATATTGGACCTGAGGCTGGTTTTGTTGATGGGAAGGTCTATCTTTGGGGCGCCGAAGTTGTCGAAGGTGAATACCTCGGTCGATCTGAAACCACGAGCTGTCAGTGCAGCGGGGGTTAATTTCATAAACATGGCAGAGCCTTAAATGAGTTGGACGGGGGGTTAGGATATCGCCATCTCGGCCAGGACCCCGCCGGTGTTGTCGGCCAGCGTAGGGGGCACAGAGGTGGGATGTAGGCGCGGTGGCGGATGAGTTGGACGTACGGCCCGAGTCAGGGGTGTCTGTCCAGAAGAATGTGCGGGTGGAGCGGGGGGTGCCGTCTTGGTACTGTGTCGTGATCTTCTGGACGGTCTCATATGATGGGCTGCCTGTAGACGAAACAGGCAGGGAAACCGAGGTCCTCGAACTTACACGGCGCGCAGGTGGCTGGTTCTGGCCGGACATGATCGCCATGACAACGCCCAAATAGGAGTCAATGGGATGGTTGCCGATGAGGGTGATGGACGCAAGCGATTCGGTTGTCTTGTTGTGAATGAGTGTAGGTTTGTGGACTCGGAGGGACGATGAGTCTGGTTGATCGAGGAACAAGATTGGATTGTGTGCGGGATGAGGGCTTTTGTATGTCTGGCCATTTGCCACTCAGATCGATCATGGTTTTTCGACCCGGCCGCCAAAGTCATCCTAGGAAGCTACCTAGTTATTGCCGTATGACTCGGTTACCAATTTTTGTGGATGCGGCCGTGGTCAAGATTGTCGCTAACGATCGCTGTCGGGTGAGGGCGAAGGCCGCTGTCCGATGATGTGAGGAGCCCTGTGAGGCGGTGCTAATGATTCGAGAGAGTTCCAAGTTGACCAAGTACGAACAGTTTTGTTTGGGCAATTTTAGTTTTGAGGAATTGTCAAGGACTCCACGACCGAGGGGGTTTTCCGTATTCCTGTGTGCCCTTGAAGCCGTTCCCCTAGTGCGAGGCTTGTTATCTTCGCAAACCCACCAGGGATTCTCTTATATTCACCAGGAAACCCTTTTCGCTTCTTCGTGGCCCACTGTCGAGTGTTGACCACCCTCGATGGCCTCAAGACCGAGAAACCGAGCTGAGAACCCTAGCCCTCAATAATATGCTGCATGGCTGCCTGAGGCCTGCATGCAGCAGAGCCTCGTGAGTTCAGCTCAGGTCGCAGACGTCGCAACTGCGTCCTTTCACTTCATCCCCGCACGAGGGTTTGAGATCCGTCAAGATCACAAAATCGGAGCTTATTCAGTTGTCGCTGGCGCTGTGATGCATCGAGATGCGAAACCCGCTGCGAAAATTAAGGTTGATCGGCGACAGGGCGAAGGGGAAAGCTTCGGTCGCCCCGCTTCCAGTGCCGCCCGAGCTGTCTGTGGGGAGCCCGTCAGCAGACCCCACCGATGGATCTGACCTCCCGAGACTAAGCGAGTCAGCAACCAACACAGTCCATCCTCCATGCGACGCAAATTCACCTTCATGTGATACGGCGCATCTTCCCACACCACACGTCATCTTGGAATCGCCCAGTCCGGGACCCAGTCCAGGGCTTGCCCCGGAGACGCGGCCTCAGCAACGTGACACCGGGAATGTGCCTTCAGAGGTCCAAGACAACCCACCTTCCGAAAATTTCGGGCTTTTCGAATTCCCCCCTCGTGCTGGTCAGAGCAACTCCCCGAGCAGGTCCTCCGGTACCGCCGCTCAGACCCAGGAGTATGTCGACGTCATCGCTGTCCACGGCCTCGGAGGCCATTGGATGAAAACGTGGCAAGCCCCAGACGGCGCCATCTGGTTTCGAGATCGAGTCCCAGCCGCTCTCGCCGAGGCAGGTATTTCCTGCCGTGTGAGATCTTTCGGCTACAACTCCGCATTTGTTTTGACCAAAGGCGAGACCAACATCGCCGGCTCAGCCAAGGACCTCATCGATCGAGTCCAGCTTCTGAGGGGCAAGGACGCCGCTAGATTCAGACCCATCATATTTGTCGCCCACAGCCTCGGTGGCATTTGTGGTCAAAGAGGCGCTCAACATTGCATGGACGAAACACCACCTCTACCAAGACTTCCTGAACAGCGTCAAAGGCTGCATTTTCATGGGCGTTCCTCATCATGGCACAGGAATTGCAAAATGGGCCAAGCACGCTACCCAGTTCATCAAGGTCGCTTCTTTCGGGTTCAGCGGCAACACAAACTTCCTCAAGGCGCTGGAGAGAAGCTCTCCTGACTGGGTTCGTATCTCGAGGGACTTCGTCGAAAGAGGTAGAGGCTTGTTGATTCGCAGCTTCTATGAGACCGAGAGAACTGGAGCGATCTTGGTGAGCGCCTCAACCTGTGATTCCGCGGGCAGAAGCTAACCTGCTCTAGGTTGTTGACGAGGCCTCGGCGGCATTGCATGTCCCACAGGAAGAGACTTTTGCCCTTCCCGGATCAGACCACCGAACGGTCTGTCGTTTCTCTGACTTCGAGAATGAGCGGTTCTCACTTGTCGGAAAGGCTGTTGTCGATCTCGCCCAGAAATCACTGCACGGAGAGCCTGGCACAGGACCGGACTCTGTTGCAATCACTGCCCAAAACACACGATTCAGTATCACTGCGAGCCAGCAACAGAAGAACTCCATGCCAAACGGAGCACTTGTCTTCGATCATCCCTCGGCTACAGCTACCTTCTTTGGACGATCAGACGAGCTGGGTCTCCTCCGACAAAGACTCGATCCCGCTAAACCGGGGAGAAAGGGTGTGGTCTTGTTTGGGTTGGCGGGTTCCGGTAAAACACAGCTGTCGTTGCGCTTCATCCAAAGTTATCGAGATGTGTACTCTGCCGTCATCTGGATCGATGCATCAAGCAAGGAGCAGGCTTTGCAGTCCCTGGAGGATACAGCAGAGACCATCAATGCGGTGTGGCCAACAAAGGATCTTCCCCTCACATACCATGGAAAGAGTCCGCAGAAGAGAGTGATGTCACGTCTCCGGTCAACCATCTACAACCATTGGTTGTTGGTGATTGACAGCGCCGATGATGTTGGCGCCATCAACCTCCCAGGGCTCATCCCAGAATGCAAGCACGGGTCCGTCCTCGTGACAAGTACACGACGAAGCGCAGCCGAGCTTCTCGAAAAAGAAGGATTTGGAAGTCTAGAGGTGGACAGCCTTGACAGCTCCAGCGCCTCGGAGCTCCTTCTTTCCGCTTTTGGTGGACCGGAAGGCGTGGTGTCGCAGCACCAGCAACCTGGTAAGTTCTCCCCCAAATCACAACGCTTCAGCTCGCGTTTTAACATTGCCAATCTAGGAGAGGGTGCCATCTTGGATATAACCAACGAACTTTACGGTATTCCCCTGGCCCTCGAGCATGCAGGCGCACTCTTGCGCAGACGAATTGTGACTTTCAACAACTTCCTTGAGAGATACCGATCTCATTACAAGGTCCTCATGGGAAAGCGTCTTCCCGGGGCGTCGTCATACGACAAAGGCTATACTGTGATTGCTGTGATCTCTATGCTTTTTTCCACGATAAGCACCGAGTCACCGGAGGCCGCAAGGCTCCTGGAAGTTCTTTCAGTCTTGGGGCCACATAAGCTTCCCTTGAGCCTATTGTTGAAGCTGCCTAGCAAAGTCATGAACGTGGAAGATCGGGTCGACCGGCTTGCTAGCGAGAGTCTTGTGGGCGATTTTGTCGACGGTGACGACACTTTGCTGCGGCTGAACATCTCAACGCTGGCGGATTGCTGTCTGATGAAGATCGAGGTCAACCAAACTGGCACCGAAGAGTACGCTTCCATTCACGGTCTTGTCTGCCAGTGGATGGTAGAGAGGTTCGTTTCAAGTCGAAGTTGGGACTTTGCTTCGGTCGCTAAGACCCTAATTGCATTCATCTGGCCAGAGCACAACAGGTATGAGTCGCCAAAAGTTCATTCTTCATTCTCAGCTCTTCCAGCGCTCGCACCTTCCTACGCCTCCTACCCTTCCATGGCCCTGACCCTGCTCCGTCAGGGCAGCAGACTAGCGCCCAGCCCCTTGACGGAGCCAGCCTTTGGCGGATCCCTAAAATTCTTGGTATCATTGGCCCGGGATTCCTTGTGGCCGCGCGTTGCTTCATCGCCCACTCCAGATGATTTGGTCGCATACTGTACCTACTGAATGATGGGCTGACGATTGAGACCTATTAGCCCGTTTTCAATGTTCAAGTCAGAGACACCGTTCATCCGCAGGTCCTATGTCCCGGTCCTAGAACGGGTAATGGAGATCTCTGGGACTTATGGAAGCATTGGCAGCACCGGCAGCACCGGCAGCTCCACCGAAACCAGGGATGTAACATTTGAACACGACGTGGCGTTCATTTACCTTTACAGCGACCGGCTCAGCCAATCCATGAAGCTCTTTCGAGCCTGTGTCGAGGATCGTATTGCAGCTGAAGGCGAATCCTGGCCGTCCAGCGAAGCATCCTTGGAAATCTTACTTGGACTAGCCTCCTGCTTCCATCGATCTGGTAACGTGAAAGAAGCAGTTGAGGTTCTCAACACGTCCTTGGCACTGGCTGAGAGATTGTTCGACACTTTCGACGATAGGACCGCCTACATAAGCTCGAAACTGAAACGCCTCAACGAAAGGCAGAAGGTTAATATCGCCCACCACAAAGCAGTGGTGATCGCATCCACGGAGCATTCGGCCGCCAAGTCTCTGCCTGAGAGCCCATCATCCATGTCTCAAGAAACCGGCGCAGGGCAGGTTAATATTCCTGGGAATGAAATTGGGGACAGTAGGCCCGATGCCGAGACCCTCGAGTCAGCTGCAGCAGTTCCTGGAATGCAAAGAATTGTATCCTTGTTCCGATCTTTGGTCATACTCAACGGGTCTCAACGCTGGGGGGAATTCTACGACAGACTGACCAGCTCCGGTTCCTTCGACGTCAATCTTCAAGTCTCTTCAGCAGGCGGAGTCAGAAGAACCTTGCTTATGTGGTTACTCACCAGCAGTGACAGTACAGGAGCAAACATGCTTCTCGACATCAAGCGTGGCGATATTGACGTCGAGGCTGAAGACTGGAAAGGTTTGACTGCTCTCGACTACGCCGTGGAAAATAATCACGCAAGAACTATTCACGTCTTGGTTCGAAACTTCGCTGTTGATATCAACCTGAAAGACCGGCCTGGAGGACAACCAACATTACGGGCTCTCAACTCGGCTTCAAAAGACTCATTCATTACTCTCTCAGAACTCGGCGCCGACTTGGATCGTCCCCCCGATCCGTTTGGCTGGACGCCTCGCTTTACGGCAGCCACGTACGGATGGCTCCCCTTGCCAATGCCCTTGACGGAGTTCTCACATGCGAACGCCAACCGTCGCGACCCAAACGGAAGAACAGCTCTCCACATTGCTATGCAAACAAACGCGTCACTCGAGCACATCAGAGCACTGCTTCGATGGGGCGTGGATCCCAACGCCCAGGATATGAATGGGAGATCAGTGTTGCACTACGCGTGTTCGTTGGCTGGCCTGTACCGGTCGTCCCGCAACTTTCTCGGCTTCTTGGTCCTAGAGGTAGATGGAATCGACATCAACCTCCAAGACTCGGATGGAATGAGTCCGCTCATGCTGGCTTGCCAGACAAGAGATATAACGTCGGCGCAGTTTCTGCTGCATCACGCACGGGAAAGGATCAACTTCGAGCTCAGGGGAAAATTGAGCAAATATGATTCCAAGAACCGAAGGACAGCCCAGTACTTCGCAATTGCGTCTGACTCTCTTGAGGTTGTCAGAGACATGGTCTTGCTCGGTATCCTCGACCCCCGCGAGGTTGATTCGTTCGAAAATCGAAATGCCATAGCATTCGCTGCGGGCTACCCCCTAGTCTTGACCTTGGACTATTTGGTTGGAGAGTACCCGGAGGAAGCAGAAGGAATTTTGAACGACCAAGCTTTTACCGTTCCGTTTGGGAAAGATCGCATTCGTCGATCGCTGGACAGATGCTTAGAATCGCGCTTGGCGGGGGGCCAGAGGGAAGCGTTCGATATGGACGGCTTCGTAGATGCTTTGGTGTGAGCGAGGCAGAGTCGTGATACCTACCCTATCGCAAACCCGGCTGTGTCATAGCTGAGCGTACACACACGAGTTTGAAGAGATGCATCACCACGTTCCGGTGGCGGGCCGATTCCGCCAACTCTAGGAAAGCTTCGAATCGAACGGCGGTGGTTGGCTCGAGAACGGCTATGATAAACGATCGAGCGAAGAGCGGGGATGCCTCGTGACATGTGACAATTCAGTCGGTTGGACATGGGTGGCTTGGTGTTGTCACCCATCCTTGTTCTCGGCTTGGGAAGGAAACAAAGCCCTTGTATTATTGACTGGGAGGTGAGATGAAAGCATTTCGGCGCATTTCTCCCTAGGCTGCCCCTTAATACTTACCGTGTGCAGTAGCCGAAGACTTGGACGCCTTTCCCAGTAACGTTAGAGCAGGCTGACGGATTTCGGGGTTCGGACATTGTTACGCGTGGCAGCTGTTTGGGCAGTAGGGGAAAGATGGAAAATCCCCGGCACGGGATCTGCCTGACAGGTTTGGGGCAGGGCGACCACATGGCAAGCCGATCCAGGGGACCCTATCCCCTCTGGCTGAACCCCGGGCTAAGCAGAACTGGGCAGTCCTCTCTAGCGCCACCACCATCTATCCTCCGCACGTGTCTCGTCAATGCAAGGAGCGGGAGACGGGGACGCCAACGGCAGCAACGCTCATTGCAAAAGGGTGTTTGCCCTGGGCTTCCAATACGATTCCACTCTACGTGCCACGCATCGCTGATTACCGCAGATTTCAATGTCAGATGAAGGCGGCACCAATTGGTCGAGGGCCAGGTTCGATTCCCGGGTTTCAATATGGGAGAATACCCACAGGCTGATTGCAACCCTTTTTTGCGCCTCCCTCCCGCAGAGGGTTTCGCAGAAGGGTCCCGCTTTTCGGCGTGTTCTGCCAGCAAGTCCAACCAACCAAGGCCACGAAACGGAACGAAACGAACCACTGAACCACTCAACCGTCGGCGCCCGCATTGCATGCCCAGCGGCCACTGTCGCATTGCCATGCAGCAAAGAGGCGCTCATTTTCTGCCTGTGGCTCGCGCCAACCCTTCGTTTCGCCAAAAGATTGCGGCGCAGAACGAGGTTCTCGAAACAAAAGAGCAGGCGCGCAGGCGCAAACGGGCCGTTTTCGACGTCGCACAAATGCGCCATCTCGCTTTCTTCCTTCCACGTGCAGCGCGTGCCGTTGCCGAGCCAGACAGCCCACGGCCTGCCCAGCTGCCGGTCCCCGGCCCACTGAGGCGGCCGCACGCATTCGTTCTCGAACCAACAGATCGCTCCGCGAATATAGATAAATGATGTGCAGCAGCCTCGACGGGTGAAGTTGAAGAAGGAGCGGGCCCAGCTGATTGGGAAGGGGCTTGCCTCCTCAATCTCGGGCGTTTAACTAATTATACAAGTCGCGTATGGAAGCTTGAAAAAATGCCGGAGCCCGCGTCAAGGACAGTGTGTGCCTGAGGCGTATTGCGGGTGCTGGCACTGCTCTGCTCCTTCAACTGCTGGGCCCAAATGGCAGCGCAGCATCGAGGCCATGTGGTCGTCTCGATCTGGCAAAGAGCAGCAGCGCGTTTCGCAGGCGATGCGGCGCTGTTAGCAGCCCCGGCAAAGACGGCGGCAACACGGTCGAGACCAGTCTTCCTGTTCCTCCGTCTACAGTGTTACCCTCGGTAACGAAAGTTCATCGGTAGCATTTTGCTCGACGGCATTCGGCGTTGCATCCACCAGTCCCCTCATTCCGCCATGCCTTGGCCGTCGCAGGATCAGGGAAAACGGGAAACGAACGACGCTCAAGCAAAGCTGATGACGCCTGCAAACGAAGCTAGTGGGTTGTTGGTGGTTGGTTTCTGACCGCTGTCAGATGGGAAATGCCATTCTTTCTCTCGTGCGGAGTGTGCGGCGGCGGTGGGACAACACCATCACAAGAACCCCCAGCAAAGGTCTGGGCTCGCCACCCGCGCCACCCCGGACTTTGGTGAGCATTGCATGGCCTAATAAGCCTTGGCGTGCCCATCACTTGGCGCCGCGTCTTGGCGTCACGGTGTTTGGGAGGTTTTGGGATGGTTCCCCGCGAAAATTCGATGTCCGAAGTTATTTGCCGAAAAACAGAGGGGTAGGGGGGCTGCTGGGGAGGGGGAGCAAGTGTGGATGTCGACGCAGCATTGCTTGCACTGGGCAAAGCTGGGCTGGCTGGTCCTGGGGTCACTGTGCGCTCGGCTGGGATGCGATCCTTTCGTTTCGCCAGTTTTTTCCTTCACTTTTCGATTGGCACCACCACTGCCGCATGGGGTTCATCAAGTTGGTGCAAGATGGTCATGGAGAAAGGCAGCACGGGTCCGCTCTTCGACGAACCAGGGTGGGTACAGGGACAAGCTAACGGAGGGGGGTAGCATGGGCGATTCCCACGCTCTTACCGCACAGCAGTAATCTGCGTTTGTTTGGCGGAATACCACCCGGTCGGCCGGTTATTTTCAACCGGCACCAGCAGGAAGTGAGTCGCATTCAACCCCAAAGTTGAGCTTGAGCACGGTTGTTGGGGGATGGGATGGCTTCCCGCCTTGCCTTGCTGCAGACCATTGCAGCGGAGCCTGCCCACCTTGCTAGCCTACCGTCTAACCCCAGCAGTCGCAGGGAAGCATGGTTCTTCTTTTATAAGACGGGGTGATATCGCGTCCCCCCAAATTCACACGTACTCCCGACTCCCGGCTCGAGTGGGAGATTTGAAGAAGCGCGAAGAGGATCTGGCTCCATTGGGTTTTCTATTTCTCCAATCTCGCCCCCGTTTTTTTCCCTCGTCGACTCCTTTTTTTCTCCCTCGCCCCCTTCCTGCACCCTCGATAAGGTCGGACCACAGTCTCCACCACATCCTCCCCCGGATTTCGGCCCACCTTCCTCCCTGAGAGCGCCGCGCAGAACTCCCTTCCAAAATGGAGTCGGAGAAGCAAGTTGGTAGGTGACTCCGGCCGGCACATGGCACAGAAACGGCCCTCCCTGGAGGACCCCCTCCACCTCAAAATCCGGGGTAAAAAAGCTAATATGGCGGCTGCAGCAACACAGCTCGAGCATGAGCGGCCGGCGGGCAAGGACGGGGCGTCCTCGGACGGAAGCTTCCCGGAGCTGGTGTGGACCGAGGAGGAGGAGCGCGAGATCCGCCGCAAGATCGACTGGCACACGGTGCCGCTTGTGACGGTGCTCTACATGTTGACCTTTTTGGACCGCATCAACATCGGCAACGCGCGTGTGCAGGGTTTGGGCGACGAGCTGCAGCTCAACACGGGCGTGCGCTTCAACTGGGCTCTGTCCATCTTCTACATCGTCTACCTGCTCGTCGAAGTCCCCAGCAACATCCTGCTCAAATGGATCGGCCCGCGCTTCTACCTGCCCCTGCTCGTCGTCGGCTTCGGCTTCGTGTCCATCTGCACCGCCTTTGTGCGCGACCTCGGCGGTTTGATGGCGGCCCGTGCTATTCTCGGTGTGTTCGAGGGTGGTGCCATGCCCGGTATGGCCTTCTTCCTCAGCTGCTTCTACAAGCGCGGTGAGCTGCTGTTCCGCATCGGCATCTACGTCTCGGCTGCGTCCATCGCCGGTGCCTTTGGCGGTCTCCTCGCTGCCGGTCTCGCCCAGATTCCCGAGTGGGGTATCGCGTCGATGCGCATCTACACGTGGCGCAACATCTTCTTCTTTGAGGGTATCATCACCTGCATCGTCGGTCTCGCCGCGCCCTTCTGGATGCCCAACAAGCCGTCCGACGCCTACTTCCTCAACGAGCGCCAGCGCGCCATCGCCGCCGAGCGTCTCCTCCGCGAGTCCAAGGCCAACCCCGACGAGAAGGTCACCTGGGAGGACATCAAGCGCGCCGTCTGCTGCATCCACAACTACACGTGCTCGCTCGGTTTCTTCCTCATCAACATCACCGTCCAGGGTCTCTCCGTCTTCATGCCCACCATTCTGCGCGATCTCAACCCCCAGTGGAGCGCCACCACGGTCCAGCTCATGTCGGTGCCCCCCTACGTGTGCGCCTGCTTCATGGCCGTCCTCATCGCCTACATCTCCGACAAGACCAAGCAGCGCGGCATCTACCTCGCCATCTTTTCCACCTTTGCCATGGCCGGCTTCGGTATCATGCGCTGGGTTGAGAACAAGGAGGCCCGCTACGCCGGCATCTTCCTCATCACCGTCGGTGCCTTCCCCGGCGGTCCTGGCTTCCTCGCCTGGGCCATCAACAACTCGGCCGGCCCCGGTGTGCGCGCCGTCACCACCGCCTACATTGTCAGCTTGGGAACCATTGGTGGTATCGTCGCAACGTACGTCCCCCCATTCCCTTTCACCTCTTTAGACACGCATACTAACAACCCCCCAGCTGGACCTACATCTACACCGACGCCCCCAAGTACCCCGTCGGCCACACCATCAACTTCAGCGGCCAAATCGTCACCTTCTTCCTCGCCATCTTTGGCATCCTCTACTGCGCGCGCGAAAATCGTTTGCGTGCCGCTGGCAAGCGCGACCACAGGCTCGAGGGCCTCACCGAGGCCGAGGCCGACAAGCTCGGGTACCGCCACCCTCGCTTCCACTACTGGACCTAGACGGTCTCTTTCGCGTCTGTTTTGCGGTCCTGTGGAATCATGCGAAGGGAAGGGAAAAAGAGAAATGCACATTTTTGGATATGCGATGGAATGCGATTTGTCGGTAATGCTTACGACTCTGGTATGGGGTAGACGGAGGAGATGGGGACTGGGTTTCCTGGGTGGAGAGGGAGGGGGAGGAGATATCATGAAGCATGGTGTAATTGGAGGGTTAAGCAGATGAGAAGTTGGGTTCGATTTTTCATATATATACATTTTTGAGATGCATCTACTTGGTTGTGCGCCCTGTTTGCGTGAGGTGTACAAGATGACGGAACGGCCCTGATTGGTGGAACGGGTAAAATGAGACGCCGCAGCGGAATCGTGGGGCACGGAGGAAAGGGCGAAGCCATTATCGAAAACACTGAGTCTTCTTGCAGCTCATTTTCCTGATCGTTGGCGCTGGCTGCACAAGTAACTTGTTCATGACGAGCTCAGACGTCGAGGCGGTGCAGGGTAAAAAGCACACTCGCCAATCTTGTCGCAATGCCACTCGCCCGTTGTTCGGAAGGTATTAACATTGAGATATCGGCTGAGTTGATTTGGAACATGCGGGTGTCTAAGAAGCTGAAGGGTTGAGTAGATATGGACACAAAGCATGAAGCTGGCGTGATTCTTTTTCTTCGGGTACACCTTTTGTTCACAGTGGCAAAGATGTTTCCTCGTTAGCATGTGGGACCGGCAACAAACGGCTATCTTCGTCTTCTAATTGATGTTATAGCTGCTGTTAGAAAGTCCTAAGTAAATCAGCAGATCACGAGTCCATAGACAGGCCGATGGGTTTCTCTTCTTATATCTTCATCCATTGAATCGGTACGCCAGAGTCTGCCGAGTGGATCTTTGCCCGGCGTCGTTGCAGGGTACGCATGCCGGTTTGCCGGCTCCGCGACCGGCGCCCGAAACGGGCCGACCTCACGCATCCGCTCCACCTAGCGGAGGCGCCGCTATTGAAACGAACGGGTTTCCTAATCCAATCCAGCGCGAACTGGGGATGGCATCACTTGCCCCTTCTCGCGCGCAGCAGAGTAGAAAGGGTAATTATGTCCTCATGCTGACACATGGAAATCCGCGCGACTGGCCACACACCTGTCCGACGACGTCAGAACAAGAATTTCCTGCTTTTGCGAGGCGCCTGCCGCCCAGCCGCCATCGAGTTGGTGGCTTGCGCTTGCCGTTTTGGCGCAACGCTGGGCAACGTCGGTGGCGTTTTCTGCTTGGCCGGCCGGCACCGTTGAGCTTTCCTTTTGGGGGCCTCTTGCGCGGTGAAATTTCTGCTGGCAGCAGCTGAAGGGCGCAGATGCACCAGTGGTTGAGATGCGCTAGGACGGAAAGGGATTTGGGGGTCGTGAGGGGTGGATTTGGAGGAGCCAAGAAAATCTCTTGGTGAAGCTTGTTGTGGAGCCAAGAATGCGGTTCGCGGCGGGTTGTGGATTTGATGGGGGTTCGTTGGAGAAGCACATGTCGTGGCTTTAAGAAGAGAGGGCATTCGCAAAACAGAGGGAGTTAACTGTGAGATAAATGGGAGCTTCCAAGCTCAGCTGACACGAGATCGATGCAGGCACCTCGTTCGGGAGTTAGGCAGTGAGATCTGGGGTCAATCAGTGCCTGCAAGTTGCCTCCGTCCATGTCGGTGAAGGCTGGCGTTGGCTCCTGCAGGGTCGGCGTGTCCACCTCGGTTGAACATGCCCCGAGAGTGACATGCCCGAGGATAGCTGTTCGGGGCAATTGTGGATGTGTCGTAAGAAGCTTCCCCTTGTCGGCGGCGGACTTGGACCGCGGCCAACCGTCCGGGGGAAATCTGGGGAGGCGAGCGGACGATTTGACGGGCTCGTCGCGGGAATAGCAGCACAGAATCCGGAGCCGAAGGCGACTGGTGGGAGTGATGTCGACAAGAAAGGGAAGGGGCGGGCGGGGCGCGGGGCGATAGCTCCTGCCAGTACCGTCAGACCTCGGGGGTAAGGATCGGCATTCTCCATAGCGTCACTGGGGACTGTGGAGAGGAAGCCTGGAGTCGAAGTCAGCAAACACTGTAATCCGGGGGAATGGGTCTGGCAGCAGGCGGATCTGCGCTTGCATAAGAATGCACGACCTCCCGAGTCGAGTTCGGATGTCATCTCCAGACTCCTCAGGCTTGCCTCCGGGAATTGCTTCGTTCCCAAGTCTGCACTTGTTCCCATCACCATGTCGGATGAAAAGGTTTCCCCCACGGTGCCTGCCCCGCGCGCAAGCGTTGAGCACAGGTCGGAAAAGGCCAGTCTCGAACACAAGTCAGATGTCTCCAACAAGGGCGACACAGCGGCAAACGCCCCTCCCGATGCAGACCCGGAGCTCAAGGCATGGCTCGCAAAATTCGACGCTCAGGATCCGGCCATCAACAAGGCCATCGACAAGAAGATCCTGCGCAAGATGGATCTCCACCTGCTGCCCTGCCTTATCATCATGTATCTGCTCAACTTTCTCGACCGAGCCAATCTCGCGCAGGCCCGTCAGGGCTCCCTCGAAGCAGACCTCGGCATGACCGGATCCGACTTCAACTTGGCCACGTCCATCTTCTTCGTCGCCTACTTGCTGATGCAGCTGCCGTCGAACCTGCTCATCACCCGCGTGCGTCCCTCGCTCTACCTCAGCTGCGCCATGGTGCTCTGGGGCGGCGTGTCGGCTTGCAACGCTGCCACTCGAAAGTTCGGCGACCTCATTGCCGTGCGCTTCCTTCTCGGTTTCGTCGAGGCCCCTTTCTTCCCAGGCGCCGTCTTCTTGATGAGCTCCTGGTACACCCGCGCTGAGCTCACCCGTCGTATGTCCTACTTTTACTCGGGCAACGCGCTCGCCAACATGTTCGGTGGCATCATCGGAGCTGCTGTTCTTGGAAACATGGATGGCGCACAGGGTATCGCTGGCTGGCGTTGGCTTTTCATCATTGAGGGTGTTGTCACGATTGGCTTTGCCTTTGTCGTTTACTTCGTCCTTCCCGACTACCCCAAAACCACCAGGTGGCTCAGCGACGAGGAGCGTGCGTTTGCACAGTGGCGGTTGCTCCAGGACATCAACGAGACAGATGAGGCCAAGTCTGTCTGGGCTGGTCTCAAGCTCGCGCTGCTCGATTACCGCCTCTACCTGTTTGTCTTGCTGCAGCATCTGAGCCTGCTGTCTCAGACATTCCAGTATTTCTTCCCCAGCATCGTGCAGACTCTTGGCTACGACAAGATTACCACACTGTGGCTCACTGTTCCCGTCTGGTTCGGCACCTTCCTCGTGTCCGTCGCAGTCACTTTCACGTCAGCCAAGACAGCTGACCGATCACTGCACATTTTCTGCCTCATGCTCTTCGCCGCTGTTGGCAACGCCATTGCTACGGGTACCTCGGTGCTGGGTGCCCGCTTTTTCGCCATGTTTTTGATGCCCATGGGCGCCGTTCCTGCTTGTAAGTTCCTCACACTCTACTGTTATTCGCCAGTGACTGACGAACCCAGACCAAATCATCCTCGCATGGATTTCCAACTCGTTCCCTCGCCCTCTCGTCAAGCGCTCATCTTCCCTTGCCATTGCCAACATGGTCGGTAATACCGCCAGTATCTACGGATCGTACATGTATCCTGCGTCTGCTGCGCCACAATACGTCCCTGGCGGAAGCGCCAACGCCGTCATCTGCTTGTTGGTTGGCCTCCTGGCTATCGGTTTGCGATATGTCCACAAGTGGGAGAATAAGAAGCTCGAGAAGGTCGAGGTGGAGGACGCCACGAACGCCGAGAACGGCGTCGTCGTTGATGCCAGCGTCGATCGCAGGGCGGTTGGCTTCAGATACATCTACTGATTCTGCCAGCATGCTGGTGATTTGGATTGCTGATGAATGAGGTTGTAGTTGGCTTCCGGGAAGCAGTTGGATACGATGGTGAACCTGAAGAGGAGGAAATGACATGACTTGGATATGACCATGCAACGGCTGTTCCGCCGCCTCTGGCTGAGGATTTGAGCGAATATACCCACCCATCTTTTGTAGTTAGCTAAAAGACTCGGACTATTGTCTCGAGGCCGTGATAAGGGACGACGATGAATACTACTACATTGCAACCCTGTCATGAACTTGACGCTGGTTATCGACATCTTCATGATGTGCAGCATCACCGATCATCGAAGATTCGCTTGCCCATCGCATTCTACCCTCACACCAAAAGCCAGGATGACGGGTTCAAATCGCAGCTACCTGAAGCTTCAAAGCTTCAAAAGTTGGTTCTTTGTCTAGCATTGTTGAAGGAATGGCCACAAAGCATTGAGCTCTCACCTCCTTTGTCCACGGGCACGGCCCGGTCCGCAACCCAGAGCTTTGGCAGGGGTAGCTCCATTTTTGATAGTATGAGCAGTATTGCGCTGCATTTATCTCATAGCGTCCAGTAAACACTCTCCAAGCGACACAAGCGCACACGCAGCCAACCCTCCTAAAGCCCAGCGTGTAGAAGGGCAATGTCTTTGTGTTCTCCTCATTCGACAAACAAAGTCTTTATACCATGAAGAGGACCACTGTCCTGGGCAACTTCCACCCCCTGTTCTCGTCTTCTGAAAGACATTTAAATCGAAAGACTGCCCGCACTTTTCCTTTCCAATCCTGCAGCTCTCAGCTCTTCGGCATTCGACTCACAGTAACCTCTTGGATAGATTCTCCCAAACCCGAGCTCCATCCTCAACCCCCTTCCCCAAATCACCAAGCTCGACGCCGCTATTACCATTGCTCAGCACGCCCCTGCGAATACCAGCTTGCAAACAGAGCTATGGCCCACTCACACCCTCTGTCCGAGATGGCCCCTACCCAAGGTGAGACGCCCACCCCCTTCCAACCTGCTGGTCAGGTCCCCTCCACCCTCAACAAGCCCGCTAGCAGCATCGACATCCCCGTCGGTCCATCCTTCCCCACCCTCCCCATCCACACCCCGAAAGACCTCCCCGTCTACTGGATGGACTGCTGCGGCGCAGTGCGCTCAGTCAGGCAAATTTTCCACAGCAAGTGGTCTCGATGCCACTGCGTGGGCGACATCTACATCGTCGCCTTTTACAACGGGAGCGGCATGATCATCCCCCCGCGGGCGGCGAGGATGCTAAACATGTCGTGGAGGGAGCATCGCGAGGAGGCGCTGCGGGAGCTGGAGGCCTTGGCGAGGAGGGACTTGCCGAGGATTGGGGAGATGATGGACGAGAGGATGGCGAGGAAGGCGGTGCGCTGTTTGAAGAGGCTGGGATATGTAACTTATCATGTTGAGGAGCTGGAGGAGTAGGTTTTTGGAGGGGAGATGCGGAGGAGGTGTTTTGAGTAGGGTTCTTTGATGTGGTGGCCTGGAGCTGGAGCTCGGCCAGGAGGGGTTGATTTGATTGGGGGAAGCGGTTGAACACCGGATGGGGTTGATGCGGATTCGATGTGTTGAAAGGTAAGGGTTTGATGGTTTGGTGTAGAGTAGAAGGCGAAGAAAATATTAAAAAGAATAAAAAAATCATGCGACCAAATGATTCAGAATTGTGATTTGTGATGTGTCGATGTGAATGGTCAACTTGAGTCGGGGCAAGTCCAGGCAGCAGCTGTGTCCAGGTGGGTGCCGTGCGGGGGTTGTCTTACCATTCTAACCAGCGCGCAGAGCCGCAGGTCATCGGTCGCGCCTGCCTCATCCAACACGTGCGGATTTTCCTCGTTGAAACGATCGAAAAGCTGAAATGAGCCAAAAGTTCGATTGGAAAGAGCAAGGACTCGACCGCGCCTGGTTCGAAGCTCTGACGAAGCTGCTGCGACTGCGGCACCAAGGCCAGGTTGAGACGCCAACCAGATTCGATGAAGATGCGGACGATGATGGCCAAGTTACCTCTGAGATGGACTGTAGCTCAGTCAAGGCCTTGCCACTTATGGATTTCGAAGCCAATCGTTTGCAGCGGCAATTCCTTGACAGACTCGCAGAGTTGGTCGCCAACCAAAAGGGGGGCAAACATGTCGCAGCGACGGCCATGTCCGTTTTCCCAGACAGCGTCAACGTCATCGTCGCCAGAAACGACGGGTTCCGACCGATCGACAAAGAGTTCCTCGAACGCAGTCAGTCGCTGCTACGACGCATCGCAGCCACAGGCCAAGACGATGAGAGCAAGGGCGCTCTCTGGACTGCACTCCTCACCCACAGCGAGTCCAGGATACAGGGATACCTCGTTGACTTGAGGCAACTCCTCAAGCGGTATCAACAACACTGTGGCACGACTCTAAAACCAGCTCAAGCTACCGTCTCTGCTCTGGACTTGGAGCTCCGAGAGCTCTCCCTAGCCGCTTTTGGACAGCACCCATCGACAGCAAGCAGAAACGATGTGCTGGTTACACGCGCCCACACCATCCACAAGATGTTCTCGTCCGAGGATTTCGAGAACCTTGGGTTTTCCGCCAGTTCTGGTCTCAAAACCGCTACCGGTTATCTCGGGAGACTCAGAACCTCCTTTCACACTCTTATCGCGGCCGCAGAGAGGTTGGAAGGCTTCGCCAACATTCAGATCACCGCTATAGCCGACAAGAAGGCGCATGGGAAAAGGAGCAAGAAAGCCGGTTCTGACGCCACCGAACCGTGGAGCGTGGCCCGGACATTCCGGCAGTTGGGATTACCACTGACAGATGACAATGTTCACACCTTATTGGGCTCCGCCGGGACAAAGGCAAAGTGGAGCAAGGCAAAGTTGATCCAGGAATTTGGAAAGTTGAGGTCACCGGCCTGGGAGGTCCATGCCGAGATGCAGCTTCTACAGTACTCCATCTTGAATTCCCCTAGTAGCGGGAGAATGTTTCCCTACTTTGGCTGCAGTAAGCGAAGCTGCTTTCTCTGCTGGAGTTTTCTCGGACTTCACCAGGGGTTCAAAACCCGAGGTTGCCACGGCAAGCTTTACAACCTTTGGACACTTCCGAGCTTTGAGGGTTCCAGGCCGCAGGAGATGAGCAAAATCGCAGACACAGTGCGCGGGCTAGAAGCGCTGCTCACAAAAGAGTTACTCAACAGCAACACGGATGCTATGCCCTTGGCCAAAGAATCTACCATCGGCTCATCATCCATCCACACCATCCTGCCCACGTTTGAGCGGCCTGGACTAGCTGACACGGTACTGAGCTATCTGGACAACCAACGGCTAAACACTCTCTTCCCGGCTACCGACAATGGCGGGGAGACTGAACACGAGGACACAATCGAGGCATTGAGCGCGGACAACGAAGCTGCAACCAGCACAGATGCAAACAGCGGACCATGTGGAAATTTTGACTGCGAGAAGAGGACGATGAGGAGATGCTCGCGATGTCATGGAAGGTGGTATTGCAGCCTGTCATGCGAAGAAGCCAACCTTTACTCGCACAAATTCGTCTGCAGTCGTGGCGCCATCACCACAGCCGAAATCCTGCAGAGGGACTGCTACGACGACAAGCTTCCAGAGGACCCGCAGGTGCGAGAGGACTTTGGCTTCATCCGCTGCAAAAACAAGAAAGAGGAGTCCCATCTTGGTGGGTTGTACCAGGGCTTATTCAAGGCCCTAGATGTCACTGCCGCGGAGATTCACAGCTGGAGGATGGAGGGTGTCCTGACCGAAATGATAATCGAAAAGTTCTCTACTATTCCGGAGAAATCTCGCGGGGGTTACTACCCATGGTTCCTCCGCAACCAACAAGTTCTGGACGAATCTCGCAAAGTGGTGCGCGACGAAGACGATCCAGATCTCCTCGTTCAACAGATGCTCGCCAAGGCGCGTCCATACCTGTCGCCCTCGGATCAGAACACCCGCGTCGAGGACCTTGTTCCCTGGGCGAAACAAAATTGTTTCATATTTCTCGCTATACTGCTCGACTCGAGTCACCCCCCGCCAACGATGCCGAACCTCGACCTGTGGTACGACTTTGGGTTCGCTGTGTGTGTCAACTCACACAACGAGTCATCCCTAGCAAACTTCTACATGCAACTACTGCTCGGCAACAAACTTATACGGGACTACTTCTCCAGTCTGGGAAGCACGCACTACATGCCTTCTGATTTCCCGACCTGCTCGTTTGAGCAGTTCTGGAAGGCATGGGAGGCAGGGACGCTCATGTCCCTTTTCGACACATACGGCAGTCACGGGGCCCGAGCATCCTACGGCGAGTCGCTCGACTTTCAGTTCCCGGATCTGAGAGAGTTTCTGTCTTACCCTGGGGGGCACGAATCTGACATGAAGTTTCCGCGCCCATCGGTCTGGCGACTTAGGCAGTTCCTGGCCACCGAAGGAGCAAACGTGTTGACTGCGGCACCCATGATCTCCCGCGCGGCCATCGAGTACGGGTTCAACCCGGAATTGGACACCAGGACACGATTGGATTTGCATGCGTTCTGGACGAAAATCTTCCAGCGCGACGTCCGCACCGCAGCAGTCGATCGCGCGCTCAGGAGGGGGATTCTCGATGAGGTGGCTGATCGGTGGTACGGCGAGCCGGTCAACGAGCGTGTTAGAGCTGTGTTGAGGGCAGTTTCGGAGGCTGGTCGGACCGTTTCTGCGGAAGCCAAGCAGGAACCGAGTGACGATGACATGCATGATATGTGGAAGTCGCCGCATGTGTATGACGAGGCGGAGGAACTGTCTGAGGAGTGCTCTCACACTGGGGAAGGTCACAGCAACGATGATTACAGCACTGCGCAAGGGCAGAGTGAGCCTTTGGGAAAGGGGAAAGAGACGAGTGGTTGGTGTACCGTTCAGTAGTAGGTGCCGCCTGGATTCATACCTCGGAAACAGCACCCGCTACGAAGTACACGATGGCGGGAATACATCGAAGCTTCATCCGGCAGATAACGTAGCACCGCATTTCCAGCCTACTAGTCACCACGCGCTATTACTGCAACCACAGCGATATTGCGTCACAGCGTCTTCACCGGCTGCAGGACTCTTCACGGAACGCACCCGGGGAGTGACAGCGAATCCCCAAAAGCAGCACCTTGCGTTCCGATATGCACAGACTTTCTCAAAGCTCGGTTCCGCGAACCGCCTTGCTGGGTGGCCGCAATCGGGGACGGTTGGGTGTGGTCGGGGATGTGGGGGTTGTTCCCGGAACCCCTGAAACGCACTGACGGTGGACATTTGGTGCTACCATACAACGCGCGGCAGTGTTTGTTGCACAACGCTGCAAGCTCTCGCAGACACATCCCCTTTCGCCATTACTGCCAATGCTATGCGCATGGGACTCTTGAGCGACACTCCAGCCCTCCCACAACGCCGAACTGCCGGGAAAGCGGGGAAGGAGGGGAACGCGGTCTGGCCTTCAGGGGCATGTCGCTCGGGGCATGAGTCTTCTGGTTGTGGCCTGCCTCGGAAAGGAAACAGACGCGAATTTGCACCCCAGCGCACAGCAAAGCCCCTCACGTTCTGGGCCCGAGTCTGGCGACGCCCCCAGGCAGATTCGGGGGCGATGACGTCGGGTGTCATTTCTACCGTGTGCGCGGGTTGAAGAAACGATCCAAACAGGGGAGACCAACGCCACAAGTTGTCGAAATGACAACCGCATCCGGACGATAGCGTGGGCGGCGGGCGCTTAGTTTGTCCATTGCGGAGATCGCGATCTCAACAGCCGGCCCATAGGAGCGCAGAAACGGCTTCTTGGCACAGCCGGTCCTCGCCGTTCCTGCGGATTTAGCGGCTGCCAGGATCCCCGCCGTCCCGTTGGTCGCCGTCCTTGGGGTTGCAACCAATGCCGTGTCTGCGGACAGGGGGTCGACCATCGCTTCCATTCTAAATGTGTTTGCCATGGCGCGATGCCATCCGGCCTGCAGCAGGGACGATAACTGCAGCCTCTGAAATGGCGCACAGCACACGGTCGTCCCACGCTCCCGGATTGTTCTTCGAAAGCCGATTCCCGGGGACCCTCTGCATCCCAAAGAAAGAAAACCGAGACGCCTTCCTGTCGCCCCCGTCACACGCTTTCCCTCTTCCTTTCGCCCTGTTTCACCTCTCGCAGCGTCAACAAGCCCGTCAGCCAGTGACATGTTGACTTGTACCCGCCGCTCCTCGATACGCCGCTGCCTCCCCGGACGGTGATGCCAGGATCACCATGAATCGAGGACTCGAGGTGGCCATCGCCATGTGGGCGATGACGGCCCTGTCGTTAGCATTGGTCGCCCTACGCCTCTACACGCGCGTTCGCATCGTCAAGTTCGTCGGCATCGAGGACCATCTCTTTGTGTGGACCGGCATCTTCCTTCTCATTTTTACCGTCAGCATACAAGTCGCTGTGCACTATGGACTGGGCCGCAGTTTCTGGACCCTTTCACTCGACAACTCGTCCAACGCCATCCTGTGGACGTACATCGCCAACACTTTTGCCATCACGGGCAACGCCATGGCCAAATTATCCATGGGCTTCTTCTTGTTGCGAGTAGTGCAACTCAGGGGTCAGAAGTTTGCCTTGTGGCTTCTCATCATTGTTACCTCGGGAACGTCGATCGCCCTCGTCGTCATGCTGTGGAACCAAACGACACCCGTCAAAGCGAGCTGGGATCCTTTGAGAACGCCAGGGAAATGGAACATTCAGATTCAGCCGATGAGCGTGGGGCTTGGCGGGTGGTCCAGTGCCTGCGATTTCTTCTTTGCCATCTTTCCTTGGATGTTTATCTGGTCGTTGAGGATGCCCCGGAGGGAAAAGATCATGCTTGCCAGCGGGATGAGTCTTGGTGTTATGTGAGTGCCTCTTCAGCTGCGTTGAGAGCTAGAGCTGACATTGAGGAACAGAGCTGGTGCATGCGGCGTAATTCGGACGGTTGTCCTTTCGCGATTGCAGATCAACGATTATACATGTATGTTCTTTCTCGGCTACCGCGGTCCACGATACTGATAATTCGCAGTAAACTTCGCAACTTACTTTGTCTGGGCGGGCGCCGAGATCGCCGTCTCCATGGTATGCCTTGGTGTGCCGACACTACGACCTCTCTACCTCAGGCAGCGAGGCATGACCATTGGATACAGCGACCGCGCCAACACACACGCCACCGACCCAGAACTTCCATTATTCACAATGTGTGAGCAGAAGCCAGGCGACTCGAAACCACCAACAGAGAAGCAGGAGATGAAGGAGAAACCACAAGAGAAGCCGCAAGAGGTGGAACAAGTACAAGAAAAGCCGTGCACCTCGAGCTCAGAGCCCAAAAGCTTCCTTCGCGACTCATCATCATCCCGAACCGCGGTCGAGTCCTCGCCCAGTCCCGAACCATGTCTCCCCACGAAACCGGAGAGGGTTCAATCAAGAGACCGGAGCGACAGTGTCGACGACATATTAGGTCTCTATGACAGCGATAGGAGTCGAAGCAGAGGTCGGAACGTCCCAGTTGACACTACCATCAGCCAGCCCACGGAAATATGGGTGAGAAGCGAGTTTCGGGTTGATGTGGAAAGGCAAGACTCGGCTTGGCCGTTGAGGAGTTGATTCGATGCTCGGCCACGTTGTCAGAGTGCGAATCGACGGTCAGCACAACGATCATGCAGTTGAGTTGGCGGTTTGGGTCATTCGAGATTTACAGCACAGGCGCGAGCCACTTATAGGAGCAAGAGACTCCTTACGATGTTATGAAGCAACTTGAATATACCCCCTTGTTTTCTTCCACAGAACCGATGGACACTTTCGGACAAGTCTCGAACGCCAAGACGCAGTTGGTTGCTTTCATTGACTCGACCAGCTCGTGCGTGCATCAGACTAGACTAGAGGCTCAGCCGTGCTGGGCACATGCCGCCATAGCCGTTACATATCCTGTTTGAACATTCTGGGGCCCCCGCCGAGTTGGCAACCTCTGATCTGAATGACCGCGATGGCGGTGCAGCGCTTGGCAAGCAATCCTTTTTCCCCCAGCCCCCCCCACGTCTTGCAGGCCTCTGACTTTCCTTCCTTCAGCTCTCAGGCCCGGTGTTCAGCTCCGCCCGCTTGATCAGATGCGCAAAGTACGTGACGCCCTCCTGCTGCTCATGGCCCTAGGTGGCATCCGGGCGCAGGCCACAATCAACTCCCTCTACGCCGAACTCGAACGAATCCAGGACAATCGCGCCGCTCTGCACGCCACCATCGCGCCACCATGGGTCTCGGCGCCGAACATGCGAGGAACTAGTGATATTCTTTGGAGCTGCCTTCTTACTCTATTTGCTTGCATTTACACGGCTTTACATTTGAATGTGCCTCCGCGAGGCGCTGGCGCTATCCATTTGCTATCGACCAAGTGTCGCTGGGGTTTGGCTGCTCTCATCGCCCCTGAAATCGTGCTCTTTTACGCCTCGTCTCAGTTCTTCGAGGCTCGGTATTTGGCAAAGTTTTTGATGGTCGAGGAAACTCTACAACACTTTGCAGCTCCGCTGTCGATGGGCGGGGCGGCGGGGGTCGAAGCAGCAACAGACGCCGCGGCGCCAGAGCTCGTCGACGCAGCAGGCTCCCCCGAGGTGGAAAGCGCCGGACCCGATGAAGCCAACACCGAAACCCACAAGGAGGCACGCACGGCAACAACGACAGCGCCTCCCGTTCAAGCAACGAATTACATGGACAAGATCGACAAGTGCGAGTTCGACCTGGAATACGGCTTCTTCCTTGTAATGGGCGGTATTGAGATAATACATGGGCCATCGGGGGATATAAGGACACTCTCAGTCGCCGGCATCAAGCATCTCGCCGTGCACAACGCTGGCGCTCTCAAAGTGTCGCGGTCGTCCATAGATGACCGAAGCAAGGCCGATCTTCTCCAGAAAGGCCTCGTCCTGCTCCAGGTCACCTGGATGGTCCTGCAATGCATCGCAAGGAAGGCATCCGGATTGCCAATCACCCTCCTGGAGCTTCATACCATGGTGCATGTGGTCTGCGCATTTGCCATGTATGCTTTTTGGCTAAAGGTTGGTCCAGACAACGTCCCATTATTACCCAAGCGAATAAACACACGCGCTGACGACGAGACCAACTTGCTGGCTCTTTGCAGAAACCTCTCGATGTCAAGAGTACCGAAATTCTAGATATTTCTAGGTTTGGTGACGTTGCGCTTGATGACATTCACTTTCGGCAACGTGGAGCGAACATCCCGGGGGTCAAGACATCGTGGATTTTGGCCGGTGATTTGGAGAAAATCATAGATGCCTTCGCTGACGATGAAGCCAGGGATCGCAACCGCGTACCGACTCTTCTGTACAGCGCCCTTTTGCTGCCATTGATATACGGCTGCGTCCATTTGTCGGCCTGGAACTTTGAGTTCCCGACGCCGGTGGAGGGCTTGCTGTGGAAGATCTCGGGCATCTTCATTGCGGCATCCCTGCTCGCTTGGGTTGCTCTTGTGAAATTTCTTTTGGCCGTCGACGACTGTTTACCGTTGCCCGATGCGTTTTCCAACATGCTGTTTATCATCAACGCAACGTTTATGGGCAGGGTGGCGGTATATGCCATGCTCTTCGGCCGCATCTACATATTGGTCGAGGCTTTCATCAGCCTGCGAGCGGTGCCCATTGGAGTGTACTGGACGCCTGCTTGGATTCAGATGATACCTCATGTGTAGATAGCGCAAGGGCTAGACAGACCTCAATGCAACAGGAACAGAATATATCACCAATATCTCTCCTTCGGGTTTCCCCAGTGAGTGAGACAACATGACTCCGCGGGCTTTCTAGTTGTCCCTTTCTCCATCCTAGCGGCACCTCTTCCTGTCCCGACAAAGGAAAAAAAGCTAGAACAATCCGCAAACCACTTCTTTGTAACTCGTGTCAGTCAAATCTCAGCATCTGACGTCATCGTTGACCGGCGTATCTGAAGGTCACTACTTATATACCTGGACATCCAAACCAACATCGGCCTCTTGCAGAGGAAGGATCTCGTTCCTGGTTCACAGGCTTCAAGACGCAGGCCAGGGCTCGTTCCCATGTTGCTGTTGCAGCCCGGATGTGTTTTGATCGGCTCCCTGGCTGTTCTGGTTTCCGCGGCGTGTTGAGGTCATGATCATATCATTGCACACCGTAGGCTGTTATCTTCACGTGCTGGTGGAACAAGGGACTCCCTAATGTCAAACGACCAATTGGGTTGGTTTGAGCCCCAGGATTCCCATTGGCAATGGCAATTCGTGGGCTCGCCTCAACACATTCTTACTGACGACACTCCTCGTAGTTATTCACTCACATTCAGGAAGTCCAGGACTCTTTGAGGCCCTTCTCAACCCAGAGCATCCCAATTACGCCGTTCACCAAGAAGATTTCTCCGCCACGTGGTCATCAAACCCACGCGCTTTCGTCAGAACATTCTGCTGGTATCGACACAGGCCCTGAACGTCTGTTCCCTTACATTCCAACTGCTTCAGCAACCTAAGAATGGATATTTCATCTGCCACATAGCCACACAATTTCTTCACACTCCAATCTTATTCTCCTTTATTGCTGGGACGATAGAGTGAATGTGCAAGAACACTCCGCTCGTTCCCAAGTATCTGGATCCCTCAGGACTCCTGAGAATAAAGTCTTTTGTCCGCCACGTGGCTATGAGCTCACCTGGCCAACAAAGAATTCTCTCCTGTTGTTGACGCGACCCCTGAAGACGCCTGAACGCGTCAAAACGCGCTTCCGTCCGATCCCAGGCCACTAACACCACTATCAAAACTGTTGTTTCCCACCACATGGCCATCCAAATTGCACCCCCACACGTCATCAAACCTCTGCCATTCCGTCCGAACCATCTCCATCTCCACTTATACCAAACACTGTAAGAAAACCCTCACCACACCGTGAGAAATCCCCACCACACCGTACCAAACCTCACCACTGCTCAGCAGCCTCGCACTGTACACCACAACAAACACCCTTTATCCTCCCTCTTCTCCCAGCTTCCATCCCTCCTCGCCTATACCGCGTATAAACTCCCACGCTAGCGCGCAATTCACAAACAGAATTCTCCTTCTGAGACCCACATGACCACGCGTAGAAGGCTGTAGATATTCTCCCAACTCAAGACCTGCCTTTTGGAAACTTCTTCCTTTTCCAAGCATCACCAACCCCGCCCTGCCCAGCACCATTTTTGCTGGCTTCGTCTTGCTTTGCCGCCTTGCCCCTGCTTTGCTTTTCGCGCGACATCGCGCCTCGTTTTGCCTGCTCCCCCGCCTCGTTTTTTGGCATCTTGCCTTGCGCTCCCTCCCGCGCCGCAAGATGGAGAAGTCTCCGCGTGTTGGTGCCTCCGCCGGAGAGGCAGAGTCCTCCCTGGAGTCGTTCCCGCCGCCGCCGTCGTCTCCCGAGCGCCGGTCCGCATCCCCGGTGCGCGCTGAGGCCCGTGTTCCGGACCCGTCCCTGCCGGCGCCCGTGCCGTCCGACGAGGCGTCTCCGTCCCCGGCCGTGCCGTCCCTTGTGGCGGTGCGGACGTGGGACCGCCTCAAGGACGAGCGCGAGAAGTGGAAGGACTTCGAGTCCTTCTGCACGTCTGAATGGGAGGCCGTCGAACCTGACGTAGGAGACTGGTGGCGAAACACACCAGAGTACTACGGTCAGGGTTGGCCGCTCCAGGTCTTCGGACCTCGGGAAAGGATCCGGGCCATCAGCAACATGTCGACGACCGGGTTTCTTGGTAAGTCGGATACTTCTTATCCCCAGATCGGATCCTCCAGACGTCATCCCCCACCATGGGATGTTCCACAAGGTGTTGAACATGGGATGCTGCGCAAGATTCCTCAAACCTGATGACGTGGTCTTCGAGATAGGATGCTCCAGGAGATCTATAAAGCATCATCTTTTCCACTGAGATCCGTGAGCTAATTCTTCTCCTCTTCACAGAAGTCATTCGCCAAGATGAGGGCGGGCACCTCGCCGCGGGCAGCCTAACGGGCAACAACACGATAACGGCAGCATTTCACCAAGCCTGCGACGAGCTCAAAGTCGACGCCAACCTCAGAAAGCTCCAGACGTAGTACGATCTGGCAGCTTTCTTGGACCAGAAAGGCAAAGAGCTGCTGCGCGGATACTTTCTCTTCAAGGTGTACAAGAGCTTGCTGCGCAGAGGCTACATCCCCGGAACGACCGACTTCCTCGACAGCCTGGAAGACCTCTGGCTCGAATGGCCGCCCCAGAACGACCCATACGGCTACCAACTGCACAAGCAGAAGATGTGTGCCACTATACCGGCGGACCACCCACTGCTCAACTCACGAGCGATATTGGCGACCCTCAACCTGGGTGCAGATTGGATGAGGCTGCAGAAGATTGGGAACAACCCGAAATGCCTCGACTGGAGTATGATCCCACCCGTGAAGAGGCAGCGGCTGAACGTCACCTGGGTCAGGCTGAAAGAAACCGGTCACAAGGCGATTCTCGACGAGGCAGTAAAGGTCAACTTCAGAGTCGACCATTGGTTTGACAGCGCACCACCTCCCCCGGAAAGCGCCCTCGTACCAGGCGAGCCGCACTCCAACGACGAGAAGCAAGCCAGAGCGCCCGACCTTAGCACAATCCTGGACAGCATCTACCCTTGCGCGGTCACCCCACAACCCTCCCCCCTCCCTCCCCGCAACCCGGGTCGCCTGGCCCCTCGCTCCCCGGACCCGGAGAATCCAGCAAGCGATCCGTCGAACAGTCAGTTTTCGGACGACACCGCGCGCGCGACGCCGGACTCGGAGAGTCCCAAGTCTGCTTCCCGGTCTCCTTCTCCTGGCCCCTCCTCCAAGCCATCAAAGGAGGAGAGGAAGCGGCAGCGGAAGAATCGGGATCGTGCGACCTCCCAAGCGATCAGGTCAAAGGCCGCGGCAATTCTGGCGATGCTGAGGTCCACGAACGCGGGGATGGAGGACGAAGTGGCGGCACCAGCGGCACCGGAAGAGTCACCGGTGCTGGAGAAGCCAGCGGTAGAGGACAAGTTGGCGGTGTCGGAAGAGTGGGTCTTGGCGGGAAAACCGCCGGCGGAGGAAGAAGCGGCCGTACCGGCGGCAGAGGATCACGCGGCGACGCAACCAGTCGTCGTAGAAGAACCGGCGCAGGACGCTCCCGCCCCCCCGGAGCGCAACGAGGCTAAGGAGAAGCGCAAGGCCAAGGAGCAGCGGAGGAAGGAGCGCCGACGCGCCGAAAAGGCGCAAATGGAGAAGATGGCGAGGCTTGCGGAGGAGGACAAGGCCCGAAGCCGCGAAGAGCAGCGCCGAGAGGCCGAGGAAAAGCTGAACAGGGAGGCCGAGAGGAAGTTGCAAGCCGACCGTCAGAAATGGGCCGAGGACGCGCAACGTCGCCAGCAAGAGGACCTCAAGCGCGAGGAAAAGTCTCGTCGCCGCGAAGAAGAAGCCCGTCGCTATCAGCACCAAGTCCGCCGTGAGGAACGTCAGCGCCAAGCGGAGGCCCGGCGCCGTGAAAGGGACGCCGCACGTGCAGCAGCCAATCGGGCTACCCAGTCTGCCATTGCTACCCCGCCAGCCGACGTCCCAGCTCCGCCTATTCTGGAAATCGCGTCACCCGAGAAGAAGCCGTCGCAGGAGAAGGAGCCGAGCATCCGCGGTGAAGACACTCGCAAAGTCCGACCCGTCCTGGCCCCAGCAGCACCACCCTCCGCTGCTGCCCCCGCCCCCGCTCCAGCAGCACCACCCGCCGCTGCCCCCACCCCAGTCAGCCCTCCCAGTCTTGCCGGGCGGACCCAAGGAGCACTCGCCAGCTCCGCCGAAAGCAGCCTGGCGACAGAGACGACGCCGCCGCGCCCTCAACTTGACGAGGGCAATGCGGCACCCCGGACGCAGACCGCCCTGGCGTGGCGTCAGCTTGAGCGTCGCGCCCGTCGGCTGGTGCGTCGCGAGACACGTCGCATCGTGGCTCGTGATGTCCGCCGTCTTGTTGCCGCCGAGCTTGACCGCGTGCGACCCAGGGACTCCTCCAGTGAGGCGAGCCGTGTCGATCAGATGATGGTTGATCGGCTCATTGAGGAGAGCTCCTGGGACCGCAGGAGCGGGTACAACACCCGCGACTGTGGTCGGGGCCGGTCGGCCTCCCTTTCATCCACTAACCCATTGTGGAATGATCGGGGGGCGGGCCGTTTCGGCTCGTCTAGGACTGTCGCCTGGAAGCTGGAGGCATGGGAGACTTGGTATGTGAGGGAGGCGCTGAGAAAGGCGAACGGAGAGGAGGATTTGCCTGGACTTTGAGGAGGGCGCAGGATATGGACAGTGGAATTGGCAGTGGAATGGGAAAAGGGTCAAGTGTCAGAGTTCGAGGAAGCGTTGGTCATGTCAAAGAGCATTTTGCTCATGATTTGTTTGTGTATGGTTCGAGGATGAAGGTTCGGGATCTTCAAGATTGGACATGAGGTTGAGACGCCGCACGGTACGGTGTGTCCGATGGCTGGAGGTGGAGATGATGCCCCACTTGGGGCTTGAGCCCCCTGTCACGAGCTGCAGGGGTGGAACGGTCGGGCGCAAGGATGATGCTTTTTTGATCCTGCCACTCCGTCCTGCCGCGGACGAATGAACAACGTCTTTTCCAATCCACCGCATCGCTGCATTCGTGCATTTGTGTGACGTGTGACGATGTCTATCAGATGCCCATCCCGTCGTTCGCGCTGGTGTTCTATCGCATGCCCTGCCCTTCCTTGACTCAGACTGCCCTTCATGCGGCCAGCCTCAGAGCGCACCATCGAGCGAGGGCTCGTCCCCTAACGCGCGTCGGCTCCTCGCAGCGACCAATAACGGCCAGGGCACCCTCTCGCAGGATCTCGATTTAGCACTAGTCCACCTGTTCGTCTTGTTTTACAGTGCGGACGGTGCGCCATTATTGTTGGCGGGCGTGGCGGGTTATCATCGAATGTGCGAGGATACGGGGCTAGCGTATCCTTTTGCATCCGGTCCCCGCAGGAGGGCGGAGGGCGACGGTGGTCGGTGCTGGGGGACACACATGGCAGAGAGAGACTTCCTCGCTTCTTCCACTCTTCTTCTGTTTCCTGTCTCACGTCGAGACGTTCAGCCCGAATCCCGGCTCCTCCCACCATCCCGTCGCCGCCGGCGTCTGCCAGGAATCTGCCAGGAATCTGCCTGCCACTGTGACCAGCGACGGGAGACACAGGTGCCCCATCAACCTAGTGCCCTATCTAGCCGCCACCCCGCAACACTTGCGACCATCACTCCACAAGAGCGATCGCGGGGAAGAGTGACCATTATCCTCGGAAGACCCTGAGCGCAGCACCTGACGCCCGTGGCAGTCAGGCTCGTCGAGCGGCACGGTGTTGTGTACAAGGCGGACACACGAGGGGTGATCCAGCGAGCACAGCAGCAGGCGCGGCCACATCGCAGTCACACCAAGCCGATGAGGAAGCATCCCGGGCAATGTTCAGTTCCCTCCATTTTGGACGCCTTTGAGAGGGGGTTTCTGCATCTAGGTTCCAGGTTCCCTCGTTTTCCTCGTCCTGCTACGGCTCCAACATCTTTCTAAAACTCACTCACACCGGCCACATTATTACCCACAAGTATTCGACATTGCGCCTCATCGATACAAGCTAACCAGCCCACACGATTCAAAACACCCATCATGTGTCGAATGCTCACCTTCAGCGGAAAATGCTCGCAATGTATGTGCGCCTTCACATGGAACGACCTCTCGCAGCGCCTGAGCTGTCTCGAGGCCAAGAACAATGGTGTCTTTGGACAGTGCCGACACGGGGTCGATGTCGAGAAGCATTCATTCGACCAAGAATGCGACAGGTGTACGGCCGCGACGGAGGCTGACGAGGGCTACGGCGGTATGGAAGAAGATTACGAGATCCAAGCTGCCGCTGCAAGGGGCATGGCCAAGAACTCCGTCACTGACCGTTCCGAAGACGGCCGTAGGAGAAAAAAGCAACGAACCTCATAAGTCGTGCTCCACGACAACCGAGCACACACCGAAGATCTCTACGCCGGCGTTGGGGGCGAGAGCAGTCTTTTGCCAAGGTCCATGGCTTTACGACGAAACGGAGGACACGGAGGCTTCAAGGGGCGCAGCCACATGTTCGAACGGAAATACCCAGAATTACTTTTAAGCAAACAGCGATGTATCTATACCTATCCGTCTATATCACCAGCCGGCGTTGAGCCCGGCTCCAAACAATAAAGAAAACACCAAGTTCCGTCCATATTGGCTTCCTCACATGCAGCGTGCCAAACAAGCAAACCGCCACCATCACCTCCCCTCCCAAACCCTCTTCACCAACCCCCAATACCTCTCCCCATCCACCCTCGCATGGTTCACATGCCCGCTCCCCTCAAACTTCTCCATCACCACCTCAAACCCCCTCCTCCTCGCCTCCTCCGCATGCCCCTCCACATCCCTCCACCCCACAAACTCATCCCCCTCGCTGTACACATACCCCCTCCTCACCTCCCCCCTCGCCCTCCCCTCCCGCTCATTATGCGCCGCCGCGATCCTCCCCAGCGGACCTCCTCCGCGCGCATCATACACCCTATGCCTCAACCACCAAAGCACACACCAAAAATGCACCAAGGGCGCCAACAACACCCTCAACCTCGATGACGGCAGCGCCGCCGAGATGGCGCCGTACGACTCCTTGTAATGATACTGCGGCGGCGCAGAGTCATACACCACCGCGTACGGCGGCAAGTTGACCAAAGTCCTGAGCCAAAAGACGGAAAAGGACCCGCCGCCGGAGAAGATGTGGATGAGCAGCCGGGGGTTTTCTCCTTTCCCTTTCCCCGCCGCGTCAGTGTCCGTGTCCGTGTCCGTGGCCGGTTGTGAGTCCAGATAGGGAATCGCAGCCCTCAAAACAGGCACCGCCGCGTCCTCAATGGCAGCGCGACATTTGACAGGACGCGTAAAATGCTTTGCTTCCGAGCGGAGGAGGAGGATCTCCGAGGAGGGATACAAGCTGCGGTAGGGGTGGATGTATTTTGCGATGTGGGCGTCGCGCGCGCCCATCCAGGAGGCGATGATTATGAGTTCCGGGGCGGACTGGAGTGTATCCGTCGATGCAGAAGGGGAAGGACGGAGGTGGTAGATGTCAGGGGAGAGACGGATCATGAAGCCGAGGGGATCGGCCTTGGTGTCGGTGGTGGGGGTGTTGGAGGCCATTGTGAGCGATGGGGGTCGGTGGCGATGCCCATCTTGAAGAAGCCGGGATTTGGGGGCATGGCTAGGTCTTATAATGGATCGCGAAGGATGCCGGGTTGGGGTACCGTGCATCGGCGGAATTTTGGTTGGGGTGGGACAAACGGACGGCTCGCCAAGCCGGGGTTCGGGGTGTTCCCTCTCCGCACGACGCCAACCTCGGCTCAACACCAGCCGCAGGTCAAGGCGTCCAATCGAGGGGGCCGGAACATCCACGCCGCGGCAGTGCAGCCTCTTGCTGTGATGAGTAATTCCTGTTGAGGAAGGGGCATCTCAGCATAAGAGGTCAGCAAATGCGATGAAACCCACACGATGGTTGCCCGAAGCCCGACCCAGGACCAATTCACACAAACAAACCATCATTTCCAGGACTAGCCATCTCAAAAAGTAATATCATTACCACAACAATGCCCCAAGACTGCAGTCCAAAACTAGCTGTCTATGCCACAGGGTACCACAAGCAAACCATACGCCATGCAATGCCACCCCTCACTCCCCGACTAACTCAGGCGTTGGGAACCCCCGGTGCAGCAAGCGCAAGAAGAACATCAAACTTCGGCGTCCCCAGCCCTGTTACCGGGTCCCATCCCGCCGTAGCATTCCATCGTGCCGTGCGGTTGATGCCCTTGACGCCGTAGCAGCCGCCTCCATATCCCGTCGTGACGTCGGTGAACGCATGCGTGGCGTTGTAGAGCCAGGGGTTGAGGAAGCCAAGGGGCGGCTCCCCTATCGATCTCCGTGCTGCGTTCAAAAGCGCGACGATACCAGCGATGACTGGGGCTGAAGCGCTCGTGCCGGCCAACAACTGGAGGATGCCCTTGTCGTAGACGGCGTAGTTGGACCCCTGAGCCGAAACATCCGGAATACCGCGGCCTGAGTGGTTATAAAAAGACGCGTAAGTGTCACCGATGCTGTTGAGGTACTTTCCCACGGCGTTTCTCTGGTATGGTGGCTGGTCGAAGTAGTTGCTGAAACCTCCGCTCGAGTACGTAACCGCTCGCTCGGGATTCGTCCCTATTGTTGCCCCGACCGACGTGACCCAAGGACAGCCAGCTGGGTACGTAGGCTCGAACATTGTCTCGTTGTTGATGTTGCTGATGCAACCGTTGCCCGGACCAGAGTCTCCAGAACTAAAGATGACCGACACGCCGCGGGCGCCGAGCTGCATGAACATGTTGCAAGTTCTCAGAGCGTACTCCCTGGGAATTGACTGTTCCTCCTCTCCGTACGACGTCGAGACGGTCTGGGGAAGGTCTTCGTCATCCAGGTCCAACATATACAGCAACCACTCAAGGTAGGGCTCGTTGCTTCCGGGTTGACGAGGTTGGTCCTTGGTCGGAATCAGGGGTCCGCGGCCAGCCGTGCTGTACTCCACGATAGGAATCGGGTGGCTGATGCCCATGAGATACTGCAAATCCAGATTCGCTTCGCCTACACTCACAATATTAGAAACGGCGCTCCTTGGTCAATAGGAGGGCACTTACCGCTGCTGCTCCTGGAGTTTTGATCATTCAGCCCACCGTTGACAAGCTCGACAGTGAAGTTCTGCCCCTTGGCTTCCGGCAGGTAGCGGTTCTGGAACAAGGTCAAGTCGGTATACCTTGCGTACTCCTCGAGGTAGGAGCAGAAGGCTGCCTTGTTCTCCGGTCCATCAGAAGCCGTGTAGTTGATGTTGTAGAGCGCCTTGAGACACTTGGGCGTGATGGTGCTCCCGCATACAGGAGCGTCCGCCGCTTGACTGGCAACAAAGCTCGTTTTCGCGGCAATTGCGTCGTCGTCTTCGGCCCTGTGCATCTCGAAAACGGTGGACTTCTGAGCCCCGAGCTGGCCGAACCGCGTGGTGGGCTGGACGAGGTCAATGTGAGCAGCGATGCTGTCGGGTACGCTGTAGGAGAGCGTGCGAAGCTTCGGGCCTCCGCCGCCAGAGTATTGGTACCAGGCGAAGGTAGTGTTGAGCAGTCGATCGGCCGTTTCCACGGTCGTGGTGAACGATACCCAGTCATTGTCGACAGTCGAAGCGATATCGTATTCACGGAGCCAATCCACCACCGCAGACGTCGAAGCTTTTGAGGGAGCCGTGTACGCTCGCAATTCGTGGCGTGTCAAGTGCATGCCGTAGTTTGGATGGCCGGGCGTCGACATTTCGATGACGGCCTGCTCCAGGGCGGCGGAGCGCGGCTGCTGCAGGGCGACGCGAAGGGCTACCAAGTCGCTTGACGATGCCCGTCCAATCTGCTCCCATCCTTTCGGCACCGCAGCCAAGCTGTCCATGACGCGAGCCGAGACGGCCGCCGCAAACAGGAAGAACAGCATCGTTGCCGACGTGAACCTCTTGTCGTTGTTAGCCAGAAGAAGGATGAAGACAGGGAGAGAACGACAACTGGGGAGAAAAAGTCGAGCGCCGACCCCGAAGTTGACTCAATCGCTCGGGACGTGGGACGGGGCAGCAAACAACAATGATGTTTGCTCTGGGGCGTTTGCTGATGCCGATCGACAGATGTGCGGGACGTGGCGCAAGATCTATGTAAGTATGCCCGTCCTGGAGGGGCAAGACCACCTCAGCCGTTGCTGTCCGCCCTGACTAGCAGCAGCAGCTCAGAGACGGGACGGCGGACGAGCAACCTGGGCTTGCCCGGCATGTTCCACGGCAGGAGCAACAGCCAGGAATGACGGGACATAGCAAGCAAACTAAGAGCATGTACCGTGGGAAGAAGAAATGCCCCTCCCAACAGTCAATTGGGGTTCCTACCCAAAGAGGCAGGCGGGGCATTCCGCCGCGCAACCCAACAACGGCTGCAGGGGGCCCCTGGCCCGATCGGGTGTGTCAGCGCAGGGGCAAGATCTGGCATTTTAGCACGGCCTTGGTTGGCCTTGGCGCACGGACGGCAGACCAACGGTTCGCTGTCCGCTCCCCGCAATGCAAACGCAAACCCGTGGTCTTGGCGTCCTCTGGCAACCCATCAAAAAGTCAACACCGTGCCTCTGTGCGGCCCCAGAGTTTTCCCATCACTGGTCCTGAGAGCCCGGGGGCTTGACTTTTGTGGGGGCACCGCGTCTTTCCGGAAGACGAGAGAGCGAAGCAACTCACCGGATCTCGTCCTGTTGGAGGCAGATGCGCAGCGCATGGCGTGGTGGAATGCCCCAGGGTCCGATTGGTGCCGCGCGTGCCGTGTCCGCAGTCGAGTTGGCATGCAGCGCATGAGGGTGGTGTCTATTCCAGGTCGGCGGAAGTTTTTCGAGGCTGGAATTACCCGACTTGGGCGAAGCTGGGCAATTTGCGGTTCTGTTCTCCATTGATTGCTGGAGGCGTGTCGGCCACCGCAGGCAGAATGGATCTGATGAACCTGAGCCAGGAACGCATTTGCAATCTCGACAGTCGTTGCGGCAGCCAAAAGTTGTGCCTTGGTTCCATCCGGTGTCGTAGCTTTTTAAGCTTGGCACGCCCGACGACGCATGTCTGCTCAGTGGCAACGCAACCCCTCGTTTTAAGGTCGGAGGAGGCCAGTCAGTCCATGATGTGAGGTTGAGCAACAACAGTGCGTCCCAGTCCACGAAGTAATGGACATGCAATACACAGACGGTCGACTCCCTGCGCCAGCTGCCTTTGCAAAATAAATTCCATGGTGTTGCTTGAGTGACACGGCGTTGTGTGTGTGTGTTGCCCCATCCAGACACTTGGGCTTGGCGTCTGCTGCCCAGTGGTCTTAGGGGCTTCGCCAGGGACCTCGCAGCAAAAGAAACAAACAAACGCAAAACTCAGATTAAAACGAAAAAGTCAAATTGCCCACCCTGCCACCCTAGTCTAATGTACAGAGCATAATTCTTCTTCCTCATAAAAGCTTTTACGCGCCACCCCAAAAATAATTCCACCGTACCAGAATCATCAAAATGGCCGCCCATGGTTGTCTCAAAGAGGAAAGCACTGACGGCATCCGAGTGCACAATGGAGGCAAGAGAAACATCTCAAACGCTCTGGCAAAGGCATGCTTACCGACCCAAAGCCCATCAGCAGAGAGAGGACGATACAACCGAGCGCCGAAGGCCATGTGTCGTCAAGGGCGAAAAGTCCGAGGGGAAAAGAAAAAAAACGAGAGAAAGAATGTAGATGCAGCAAAATCCACGGACACGAGCGGGGCCTCCATCTCTTGTCCATGAGCGATCCACAGCCAGGTACGGCCGAGTCAAATGCTGCGCAGCGGTGAGGCACACTCTGGTTTGCTGAGCGCAAAGTCAATCCCAACGCCAGACTTTCGGCTGAACAGCCAGGGGAGGGAACCACTTTCGTCCAGGTCACACCGTGAATGTTTCTTGTTTCACGACGCAGACAAGAGGTGCACGCCCACGAGCAGCCCGGCAGTCCGAGTGGCACACCTTCCAGCCGAGAGAAAAGCATGAGCAAAGTGATGGGCGAGTGCGCAAGTCCGCCAGAGATCACCACCCCCGTATTTGGAAGAAAATTAGATCCGAACAGGCGGGTGCAAAAAGTCGAGCGTGGTATAATAGTCGATCCGAAAGTCATCATGTCGCAGAGTGAAAATGCCGAGTAAGGTCGTACTTGTACAAGTCATGAATGGTGCTGAAAGGGCTCCTCTTACGCCGGCAAACCCAAGAGCCCGGGCAGGGCTCACATGTCCACGTGCCTAGCAGCAGTATATATGATACGCGCCGTCAAGAAAGGGCCAATCAAGACGAATGTGCAGAGGCGAAAAGGTCATGACATGTCATGGGGCGAGTATGTCAGCGTCAAGCGGAGCAGAGTCGAGCAGGGCGGCATTAAGAGGTCCCGGGCGCTTGACCGGCACCTCCTTGGGCTTGGGCCATCTGGGACTGCCACCACAGGGCCACGTAGTTCTCATATCCACCATCTATCACTCGGTCAGCACTCTCGCTCAAAGGGGGTCTGGAAGTCACGATATACGTACAGGCAGCGTAGGGGTCAGAGGCTCCTCCAGCCGCAGCGGGTGCTGCTCCGCTGGGTTGCACGTTCTGCGGGGCGCTGCTGTTGTTAGATGGCTGGCCATAACTGGGGTTGTCATAGTCGCGATGTTGTCCTCCTTGGCCCTGGCCGCGGCCACGACCACCACCTCCACCGCTCTTTTGTCTCTGCAAGGGCAAGTTAGCACACTCAGGGTTCTTCTCCACGCGAAAACTCATGACGTACCGCAGCATCAACCTTGTCCTCGATGGCCCGCTTAGCTCGAGCGATAGCTTCGCGGCTGCCCACCAAGCCAATCTCGCGCTCGACTTCACCGGGTCCCGAGGACTGCGACACGTTGATCTTGCATCCTGTGGTGTTCTGCATTTCCCGAATCGTCTCGCCTCCCTTGCCGATGATCATGCCGACGGCGTCGGAAGGAACGAAGATCGAGTCGTTGATCTTGTCATGTCCACCGCCAGGCCCGCCGGGTCCACCACCGAAGTTGTCGCCGCGTCCGCGACCACCACCACCGCCGCCGCCACCGCCGCCAGCATTGTTTCCGTTTCTGCTGTCACTATCCACAATTTCCAGGATAAGTTCCTTGGCGTGCCGTGTAGCGGCGGGAGCGCCAACCAAATTGACGGGACGGAGGCCGTTAATGCTTTTGTTCTCGCCGACGATGTTGATGTGGCACCCACTGCGCTCTTGCAAATCACGAATCGTTTCACCGCCGCGACCAATGATCAAGCCCACGGTTCTATCGGGGACCATGATCTGGAGCGTGTCTTCACCCTCCTTGGCAGTGGCAGTGGGGGGAGGTGCGGGCCCCCTATCCCGGCCACCATATCCTCCTTGTCCGTGCCCGCCCATATCAGGACCACCGCGACCGCTCTTCATGCCACTGTCCTGGACGATGCGGTTGATCATCTCTTTTGCCTCTTCGCGCTTAGGACGGGGCCCGGTGATCTTGCATTGTCGATAGGTATCGTTTGGGTCGTTGGCGGGAATGAACTGGACTCGGCAGCCGCTCTGACTCTCGACGCGACGCAAATTTTCGCCTTTGTGGCCGATGATGAGGCCAACGAGACTACCCTCAATAGTGATGATCTCGACGTTGCCGTCATCTTTGCCCCTCAGTGGAGAACGATCGCGACCGCCGTTTCCGCCACGTGGGGAAAAGCCCTGGCGCCCGCGACCCGGGGAAAAGGAGCGCTCGCGGTAGTCGCGCGAGGGTCCGCCATGGTCACCTCTGCGCTCATCGCGATAAGGGTTGTTATTGTCGCGAAAAGCGCCGCGGGGCGGAGGGCTCTTGGATCGCGAACGCTGGTACTGCCTGTGATCGGGCTGGCGCGAATCTCTATCTTGGTATCCTCCGGCTTGTCGCTCGTATGGGGTGAGGCCTTTGTCGGTCGCGTAGGCCTTTGCTTGCGCGATGGCGTCGGCAAGAGGGCCAGAAAGCGGGAGAGTGCCAGAGGTGACAGGCCGAATGGCACTCAGGTCGATGCTCCCAGTAGCGGCTGGCTGCGGATACGGATAGGCCGCCGGCGACTGATAGGGGGTAGCTTGCGAGGGATAGGGATTTGTCGGGGGGGCGTACGGGTTGGCTGCCATTGGCGCGGGCGCAGGCAGGCCAGGTTGGCTCTGCGTCGGAGTGGAGGTAGCAGGCCGGTTGGCATGATCTGTCAGTCACGCAGGTTAGGATACATCGCCGCGTGGCTTGTCGCGGCACGGCGCGACACGATTGAGTCTCACCTCCAAGCATCCGCAAAATGGAGTTAATGTCTGGCTGCGGGTTCGCCATTGTGTCGCCGCGTATTGGTTCAGGCAGTTCAAATGGATCGTCACAAGAACTCGTCAAAACAAACGCAAACTCGGCGAGGGGGGGTAAGTTGTCGAGGGACACGAGATCCCGTCGAGAAGCGCAGCGACGGAATGCTTTGTGGTGGTTGCAAGAAAGAAGGATGCAGTCGGAGGGTCAAGTGGCAGCAGTGCAAAGCCAGAGGCGGTCGAGAAAAAAGAGTGGGGCGCGACGTTATAGGTTAATTTCTCTTTGGCTCCACCCAACAGGCACAATGCGAAGCGCGTGAATCGGCCCCAACAAGGGCAGCCCAACTGGAAAGCCGCAACCTTTCACCAGAGACGGGATTGCACAATGCAGCGCAGAGCAGCGCAACGGGTCAAAGGTGCGTCGGATGACTTGCACTCAAATGGAGATGCCAAGATAATGTTCGTGGCTTCTGTACAAAAGCGCAAGCACCACAAGCGATCAGAGCACAATTGATTTACCCTGGAAGGACGCGTCGGCCGCAGCTGAGGGAGGAAGTTTCGATGACGGGAGAAAATCGAAGTTGGTGTTTTTGGCTCTTTCGTCACAGATTTGAGGCACGTCAAGCCACGTTTTTCAGTGTCACGTGCTTTGTCACGTGCTTTATCACGTGTCATGGACTGCGATCCCAGCAGGGAATTTGAGTTTGCGCAGAAAACGGCGCTGACTTGGGATTCCATCTACTCTTTAACATTTGCGCTTCTTTTGTTGAGCCTCAGGCTGGCCCTGAATGATGCCAGGTTCCACTGCTGGTGACCCCAACGGGTCAAGGCTGGACCAGATCTCACCTCCAAATATGCGAGGTTCGGTTCGGAGCACACGAGCCTGCAAATAACTCAAGCTCGGAAGATAATCCTGGGGACCAACATCAATAGATACACGAGAGAAAGGCAAGACGCAGAGGCCGTTTTTCTAGTTCCACCTCACGCACTATTGCAGGAAAATTACGCGAATAGACGACAGCATAAGCCTTGTTGCAAGTGCCAGAGCGGGGGGGGGGGGGGGGGGGGTGGCAAACGTGATGGCGCGCTCATTTGGCACTGCAGGCGAAGTTGTTGCCTGTACAATCAGGCATCAATCGCATGGATACCGGCTCTCTGTGCGACATGCCTCTGGACGTGGAAGCCGAGTTGAGGAACAATGCTGCGCCGAATTTCCTTGATCCCGAAGAAACATCGGGAGGTTTTTTTTTCTTCCAGACCAAGCCTGGGAGCTTTGAATGAGTGCGAAGTTATTGAATGCAGTTTAGTCTTAGATCTTGCCTTTAGCACGTCTTGAAGATAACGAAGTGGAAACCTCCAGGGCAGTTCTGTGTTAGGTTCTTGATACACCACATGTGCCACTCCGAACAATTGTCAGCGGACACATGTAGCTTGCGGCTTTTGGAGTGACACCATTACGCAAACTAGCCGCTCCATGTCAAGACAGCCCTTATCAGAAACACTCATATGAGCGCGCGGGTCGGACATCTCGCCGAATTCGATCTCTAGGATCATGAGTAGCAGCGCACCCAGAAATGCAGAAACGGGTCTTCACACTTTACGAGCCTCGAATGCGGCCCGAGAAAGCTCGACGTTTTGGTAAGTAAGCCATTTTTGAGGAGCTGACAAAAAATGTTCCGAGGGTGGAAGGGTAATGTGGGAAGGAGCGCTCCTTCACGGTCAGACAACTTACTCCATGACTCCCGCTGGCCCGTCTCTGGACTGTCTCCCTCTCTCGGCAGCGATGTCTCGCAAATTTTGCACGCTCAACTCGACAGCAGACCTCATTTCATTCTGCAATCCCGTCTCTTTACATTTCCTTCGGTTCTCTCCCGCGCCGCCATCTTCACGCAAGCGAACCGCTCCTTCCCTATTTTTACAAGGCAGCTCTCGTCAAGCTCCCTCCTATCGAGTCACGCATACGCTCAAGACCTGGGGAAAATATGAAGTCGGTCGCCGTCCGTCTAGCCGCACTAGCCACTGCTGCTCTCAGTGTGGGAGCTGCAGGTCGGCACCCCTCCGAGATCCTTGACGCGACACCCCCCGGCTTCAATCTTCAAGTTGCAAAGGCAACTCATCCGTCCCATCCGTCCTGGGGTTTCAACCAACACATACAGCAGACTCACAACGTTCAGAAGATCCATGGCCTGCAGGGAAAGACTAACTCCAAGTCTGTTGCCGCAGTTCTCGGGGCCTACCAACGACTGAGCGGACTTGGCTTCGGTTACCAAAACGTAACGCCAACAAACGCATACGGGACTCAATATGCCACCGATGTGCTCTTCAATGGCCATCCGCTGTACCTACTCGTCGACACAGGCAGCTCGGACACGTGGGCCGTGCAAACCGACTACGACTGCATCGACTACGCCAGCCAATCCATCCCTCAGGCTGCTTGCCAGTTTGGCCCTGCATACCCCGACTCGTTTCAATATGGTGCAATCGAGCCGGCTCAGCACATGTTCATCCGCTATGGCGATGGCGAGATGGTCGCGGGTCCGATGGGATACTCTGATGTCACGCTCGGAAACATTACGGTGAGGAGGCAGGAGATTTGTTTGGCCAACACCACATATTGGTTCGGAAACAACATGACGAGCGGCCTAATCGGCCTCGCCTTCCCAGCCCTTACAAACGCTTATCTCGGTCCCGGACTCGACCACAGCAGAGGAAGTCGAATCGAATACTCACCACTCTTCACGAGCATGGTCAGCCAGGGCAAAGTCCCGCCTGTCTTCAGTATTGCCCTCGACAGAAACTCGACAGGCATCCTCGCCTGGGGTGGTATAGCTCCAGCAGTCGGCATGAATACCAGCATGATTGCGAACATGGATATGATCATTGTAAGTACTAATCTACCACTAGCGTCAAGGGGTGAGGCGTTGACATACACAGGTCGATATGATTGATCGTCCAGAGGCTTCCTATGACTATTCTTTCTATACCATCATTCCGGACGGTTGGGAGTACGACCAAACGATAAACTCCAAGAAGTATCCATTTATTGTGGACAGTGGCACTACCTTGAATTATCTTCCTCCTAGTAAGTTGCCTTTCTATATGACCCCCTTGCTGAGAGTAAAGTTCGCTCTCGAGCGCGGTCCTCCTGTTCCACACCATCCCAGCACATGGTGGGAAAGAAGGAGCCTGGCTATCCACAGGGCTGGTCGAGTGTGAGAGGGCCGCATAAAATCCATTCTTGCAACCCTAAGGGACCTCGACGAAGGATATCGATCCCCTCTATCCAGGATACAAAGGCCTATCAAGGGACCACGGACACATGAACCACTTCTGACAGCCCCTTTCCTTTCAGGTATCGCCGTCGCCATCAACCAAGCGTTTAATCCTCCCGCCGTCTACCTCTGGCAGTACGGTGCATACTTCACGCAATGCGACGCCATCGCTCCTCCAATCGGAGTGATCCTCGACGGCATCACTTTCTGGTTCAACCCCGTTGACCTCATTTACCGCGGCTGGACCGACCCTTCGACAAGCCTATGCATGACGTCAATCGCGAACGGTGGTGCCGGACCGTACATCCTAGGAGACGCCTTCATGCAGGGGGCAGTTGTTGTGTACGATGTTGGCCAGGCAAAGATGCGATTTATCCCAAGGCCCTACTATTAATCTCCAAAATGAGATTCGAACACGGCGTACATCTCATCGCTGGGGTCATGTCTTAGTATGTACTAGTTTCAGTGTCGGGCAGTATGGGGTATGGGGCTACCGTCCAAGACCATTCCACAGCATGGTCTAGTGTCAGATAGCTTTGCTGAATGTACGGCGACAAATGAAACCTGTGATGGGCTCTTTGTCCAGAAGATTCGAGTTCTCGCGTCTGATATCTTTGAGTCGCGTCTCTCTCGAGCCGAAGGCACCATTGCTTTGATCCCATTGTCCCTCTTCACCACAGCTCCAACAACCATCGAAACTTGGAACACAAACAACCAGTACCATCCTATTCCCATCCCAACGACGCCCAACAGATCACCAGACCCAAAGAAATTTCCCTCCCACCAAGCCCACAGTAAGACTCTGAACTAGAACCATCTGCATCCCATCACCACGCTTTTGCACTGGCTTTGAAGTGAAAAAAAAAAAACTCAACTGGTCACCTGCCACAAACTCAAGCCCTGGAGGCCTCCCCCACGAAAGATGAACAATTGCTTCTCCGTATGAGACCAAGCCTGCAGGGGCCGTGTGGGGGTGGTGAGCGACGGATGCGGAGAATCCTTGCCTGCGTCACAACCACAAGATGGGGGTTCAATGGACGAGAGGAAAGGGGCTTCAAGTTGGCATCAAGAACTGGCAGCTGCTTGTTCTCCTTCCACCCGGATACCAACGTGAGATCCCTTTGCCGTTTCAGGGGAATTAATTTCTTGGATAGATCCTCATCGAAACCCTTCGCTCGCATTCAGTGGATGAGTTCAAGCTGGAGACTCAGAGGATCAAAACACGCGAGTTCCCGCGACATGTCACCTCGCCGTCACACACCCGCCAGTCAGGTCCAAAGATGGTTGGTTGGTAATTATTACAATTCCCCTCGTGATACCGCGCATGCAACAGCTGCACTCGGCCGATACCCGCGGCATCCCACATTTGGCAATCTACCGGACGGATGCTCAAAAGGGGGTTCTTTACACAAGTATGCTTTTCCTTTCACCCTAACAACAGTGACCAGACTGGACACTTCGGTCATATCGGAGCGATGCATGAAAACTGACCAAATAGCAAATGATTCAACACATGACTCAGTCGAGTCGAGCCCGTCGTGTAACAATATGAAAAATCACCCAACGGCGCCCTCCACCATTCTATATGCTTGAGCCTGTCCCGTTTGGTGTCCACGGTCCAACACCGAGAGCGTTCCCATACCGAGTCTCGGCATCTTGTCACTCCCGATAAACAAAAAAACAGCCCTGTAACTCCATGTGCCCATTTTCCCACACGTGTCCCCCATTAACATGTAATCAATTATCTCGCCTAGCCTTAGACACCGCCATCCGGAGAGGGGTCCTCGTGTTTCGCCGTGCTACCCTTCCCGCGCCAGGTGCTGACAGCCTTGATGTTCGCCTTGAAGGTCTGCACCTCTGTGCCATAGGCCCGCGGTGTTAGTTTCATAAGCGTGTGCAGCGGGACGGGAACCCAAGGGCTCTCCTCCTGCGTCTTCTGCATGAAGTAGGCGTAGATGCAGCGAATGACTGCCTGGTGTGAGATGATGAGGATGTCCTCGCTGCGCTCAAGCTCCATGATGATGGGTTCGAGCCGAATGACGACGTCGCGATAGCTCTCGCCGCCTCGGTAGCGGTAGTTGTACTTGTCCTCGTCGCGCGCCTGGAAATCCTCGGGGTACATATCGGCAATCTCCTGGTACGTCATACCGTCGCAAACGCCAGCATCGAGCTCATCGAGCGCCTTCCATTGCAGTTGGTTGTAGTGCTTGGGGAGGTGGCGCGCCGTAGCAATCGTGCGCTTGAGGGTCGACGTCCACACGGTCAGGGGCCGGTCGCTCTGTGTGTCGCGTTAGCCGAGTCAAGGGCATTTTGGGGGCGGCGTGCAGGGGGTGGACAGGCCGGAGCCGAATGCCAAGTTCCGGCTTGGCACACGCCATCGGGGGCGGGGTGAAGGAAACTTACGCCGACGGATTCCAGTACCAGATCCGGCAATTTTCGGGCGTACTCCTCGCCACGGTGCGAGAGGCCTGCGTCCCCTCCAATGCGTCCCTCAATGTTGAGCATGGATTCACCGTGCTGTGTACGTGTCAATGGGGCGCGCGAGATGGGTGCAGAGGGGAGGAGAACTTACCCGAGAGAGCCACACGGATCGCGGGCGAATGTGAAGGTTCATGAGGTAGTAGACGATGCGACTCTGGAGGTAGTCCCTGATGCGGTTGATGATGACCTGCTTCCCAACGTTCATGATCTTGAGATAGGTCAGATGATCCTCGTCGCCATCCTCGTTGACCGACTTGTAGACCTTCTCGTAGTTGCGAATACGGTCGCGGAAATCCAGAGCGGCCTTTTCCGGGTCCTGCCCCCTGTAATCGGGGCTGGTGGTCTTAACGTCCCGGATGTTGGCCATGATCAGTTCCTCCTCGTCGCATTTGGACTCAACGAAGATGACCTCAATCCCCTCCGACTTGACCTTGTCGAGCACCCACTTGCGGCGTTCCTTTGTGCTGTTGGTGGCATCGAGGATGGCCACAACGCCTTCGCCGCTCTTGAACCACTGCAGCATGTCCGCGACCGCTGCCTCCGCAGCAGCGCGCCTCTTTCGCTCTCCCTCTGCATTGTTATTGTCGAAGAAGTCGGCCGAGGGCTGCGGAGCATCGGTGCGGCGATAGTTGCCAACATTGAACGTCTTGGCCGGGATCGAGAGCCACTTAAGGTATCGCTGGGCTAGGAGGAGGAGCGACAGTCAGCACATGCATTGAAGGCATCGCCGCGGCGACATGAGGTCCCATCGAGGGAAGGAGAGCAGCAGCAACAGGAGCCGCTGTGGGGTCCACCAGTCAGAAAACGGGGGAAATAAAGACGGAAACCAACCCTTTTGCGCGATGTAGCTCTTGCCCCGTGCGGGCAGTCCTACCATCACGACGCAAATCTTCATGTCCTCCACCTGGACACCGATCCCGTTAGTCTTTGGGGCCATCTTTGCTGAGAGCTAGCCGCCGCGCTGATGCTGTGAAAACGTAGGAGGAAGCGAAAAATTGCGGAGACATGTAGCTGCGGAATTGGTCGCAGACGCAGTGTATGTAGGGAGCGGTCTCGGAGATCAGTCGTGATAAGGAGGACGGAAAGAAGGTGCTCGCGTGAGGTATCCCAGCGTCTCGCAGCAGGGCGGTTGGACCCGGAAGAATTCGGGGGTGCGGGATTCACAACTGATGCCGCCACTGGGGTGCTCGGCAGCGCAGGACAGAAGATGACTGCGCCAGCATGCAGTCGAAAATTGTGAAATCTCGCAGAGAACAAGGGACGGCCTTGACGTCAAATAGCGTTTGAAGGACTTGCACGCAGCGGTTTGTGGTGTTGTGTGAAGAAGCTCGGTAGGTTTTGTTCTGGTGCTGGAGACGGTGACCTGGAAAAGACCGTTGAAAGCCAATGGGCAGGGGGTGGATGGCATGACCCAGATGGCGCATCGGAATTCTCAGGGCAGAAATTCGGGCAGGCGGGAGAGGTGGGGTGGCCGGCCAGGTCATACCTTCCCTTGCACTTGCCAAGAGCAGGTAAAAACCCGCTCCAATGCCGTCTCAACAGGGCCCGGGCCTGGTAGTCTCAGCGCTCCCTCACAGCGGGCCAAGCCCGGTCCACCTGCCGCAGCCTCAGCCAACCCGACTTGAGCTTCAACGCCTGAGGTGCCGTTGGGTTGCCGGCCACGGAAAGCCGCAGCGCTGCAGACCGCCATCTGGGAGAGAAGAGATATCGTTCCGATTATCCTATCTCTTCGTGCGACGTGGTTCACCGTCGCCAAGGCGCCAGGCGAAGGACACTCCAGGCTTTGGTTCCGGTTGACGGACGGGAAACGGGCGGGTATGAGCAACTTTACTCTCTCTCGACTTTCCAGGTTCCATTCCCCGTGCTGTGCCGCCAAGATCCGAGTCACGACATATCAGACTTTTTCTTTTCTTTCTCTGTGTGTCTTGCAAGGCCGAAAAGGTCGACAGGCAACAAGCCCGAACCGGCTCATCGTCTTGGCCGATCTAGCAATGGGGCAACGGCTAATCAACCCCCCCACCAAACCGCCGCCTTACTGAGCCCAGCCCGCTACCAATGACTGCCATGCGTGCCCCCCCAAACGCATGTCATCTTGTCATCTCCCGACTGTCGACAAATGCCAACCCGAAAGCACGAGCCGCGAGCCAGTAACTCGTCTGGCCGCCCCTCCACACAGTTCTGGACAAGGCGATGGCCTCCACGTAATATTCTGCATCCAGGGGCGGCTTGCTCCTCTGGGGACCTCGTGATTGACTAATGACAACTGAGGGCGGGGTCGCGCATCGCAAGCGCAGAACCCGCTGATTTGCTGTCATGCCAGGCGACCCTTTCAGCCCCAGAGGTGCAAGGAACAAACTGTTTCAGGGGCAGGAAACTGGTCGCCTGACCATCTCGAATCCTCAGAACGGCAATCCCTAGAGGGTCCTCGTCTGAGCGCTTTGGGAAGAAAAAAAATTGCGGGGAGATCAGCCGGCCGCTACGTTCGGCGCAATTGGCACACCAACACAGACGGTGCATCTCTTGTGGTTCGGACTACCGGTTCTGCCAGTAGGCGGGCATCTGGAGACTGGACGGATCTGGGTGCATTGGCATCTCCGTTCCTCCAACCCGGAACGATCCCGAGCCCGTCCCTGAGGTGATGCTGCAGCCCCGTACCCTTCGTGGCAACTTCACCGCGCGGTAGCAGTGGCCTGGCAAGCCTGGCAAGCCAAGAGATTTTGTCTGGGCGAACACCGTGATGGTCATGGGGCCGCGCCATCCGAGAGTCTTATTTCTCGCCGTCGCGGGGCTCCAATGTTTTCTGCAGACTCCCGCAATAGTCGGCGGCTTCGGGCCTCGGTGGCAGGCCCTGGTTGGGGGATGAGGAGAGAGCGACAAGAACGAAACCAAAAGAGGAAAAAGAAAACTGGGGGAAAATGGCCCCATACCCTGCTGAAACTCCACGTGTTTGCCCTCATCCTCGCCGTGGGAGGACCAGCTGCGACGCCTCTCATCATGCCTTTGCTCGTCAGCTGTTCGACGCCTTCTTGGTGTTTCTGCGTTGCCAAGTCGTCGCTAAAATAGTGTCAGTCAAGCCAGATCGTGGGGCAGTTGTTGGGGTAGAGATTTTCTTTTTTTGCGGGGAAGAGAGGGGCTCACTGACCGGTCTGGAACGATACGCTGGGTTGGGATCCCTTGACAAAAACGTGCCTTTTCCTTTGTGGGATTCTGGACACCTCGAGCTCGTGAATTGGGAAATTGGGGGAAAATGTGCACCATTCTTCAGAATTCCCGCAATGACTGCTGCTAGTGTAATCGCCATCATCAACCATGGCGCGGTGCACGGTGCGGTCGAGAACACGGGGAGAATGGCGATTGCTGATTGGGCTGTTGACCGCAAGAGCGAAAAATGGGTACGGGGAGCGGGGAGCAGTGTCCGATAAGGGGACGATAAGCACCAGGGCACCCCGATAACGATAACAAGCACAGGGGGGCAATTGGCACCTGGTTTCCCAATCAATTGTTGTTTGTTCCCCTTTTCCATCGTGGCATAGCATTGTGACAATTCTCAGGATGGCCTCACCAAGCTTCGATTGAGGCCGGCCACATCCTTCACACCACGTTGCAACCCCCCCTTCATCGGCCGATGGCAACCACCCTTATGTCTCTGCGCGGCGAAGCCGGCACCAGAGTTTGGGTTTTGCTCAAAGTGCGGGGGAGGCACGACGGCAACCAGCAACAAGCTTCTACCGGCGTGTCACCCTATTTTCCAGAAGCACACCCAAAAACTAAAACACACATCCTAAATCCTACGGACGGGATCTGCCGCTAAAGAAAAGCCTGACCTTGTGCCACAACAGACATGCCTCCCCCATCACAAAGCATCTCCACTCGTGTTACTCATGCTGTGGCCCTTCAGGGTCCTTTCAAGCCTCAAGGTGCTCGCTCGGCATTAATCTTCGCTTACGACGGGCTGGGGCGCGTCGCCCGTATCAATACCAGGAAAGACAGCTTCGCGTCCGCGTCGCTTAGCCGGCTTGCATGGGGGGTTATTAATAAAGGCGCTGTCGGACTCCCGTCCCAATTTATTGGGGCACCGTCCGATGGTCGACCCCCAAGCTCCTGCCGTGTCAGTAGGATAGAGAGCTCAATTCACCAAAGAGGAAGGTGGTGGGATGTCGCCCAGGGGCGAAGATGGTGGAGAGAGAGGGGGGAGCTGATCGCAAGGAGAAGAAATTCGTTCTATTCTGTCAGGGGCGCACCGAATGAGAGGATAAATATGTACTTGAGGGGATTGAAGACTTGTAGCTTGGGGCATGGGGGACGACCGGCCCCGTCGTCGGGGTAGATCGGGTGTTTTGGGGACAAAAAGCTCCGACCCACCAGCCCTGCGAGCCGCCTTTGCCTTCGCTCCGCCTTCGGTGCCTCCCCTTCCCCGTATGTGACTGGCGGAAAAGACAGCATGCTTATATGAAAGCCGAACACCGTCATGACGTCGCATCGTAAACCATATTTCTGTTGCTGGCCGTCCTCACATGATGCCGTTGCTGGGTCCTTGGGCTACCAAGTTGCATGCCCAGCCCGCCCACCCATGGGTGATGGGTAGAGGGAAGGAAAGATGCAACTCTGGTTGCCAAGGAGCCAGCACAGGGCATCTGTGATCATCGCTCGAGTCGGACTCTTCGGACGTCGCACACCACACACCCCACTGAAAGGAATCGCACTTTCATCGATCGTACAGGAACACTCCACCACACCCTCGGGGCAAGCGTCGCCTCTTAGCGGCAGTTCTCGTAGTTGGGCAGGCCACTTCCGGCGCGGGTAAAGCCAAGCTGGTACTGCGGGGACTCCTCGCCAACGATGGTGCCGGCCTTACCGTCCGCGACGCACAGGGCGTCGACGGTGTCGAGCTGGTTGCCGATGAAGTCGGTCGAGGTGGTGAGGGTGGAGCAGAGCGAGCAGAAGAAGGCCTGGCAAGTGCGGTACGAGAAGACGAGGCAGGAGCTGCGAGCCACAACGAGGTCGTTTCCAGTAGCGAGGACGTTCTTGACGATGACGCCGCAGTCGGCGCTGGCGGGAGCTGGGTTCTGTCGAGAAGTCAGCCCGTCTGGTGACAGGAAAGGAGAGGAAAGAGAGGGATAGGGATAGGAGCTCAGACGTACCGCATTGGCGCACTCGAAGAAGTCATTGGGCGAGTACTGCTTGCGCTGGAGACGGCGGAGGGCCTGGACGCTCTCATAGCGGCGCTCGAGGTGCTCCGGGACAATCTCCATGGCCTCGGTGGACCGCTTGGCGAGGTTGTCCAAGAAGGCAATGCTGGTCTCGTAGCCCTCGGGGGCACCGGCTGGGATGGAGGCGGCGTGGAAGCTGTACTCGCCGTCGAAGGCCTGGACGCCAATGCTTCGCTTGCGGAAGCTGGCAGCAGAAACGCCAAGGGCGAGGGAGAGAACAATGGAGAACTTCATGTTTGCAGAGGTAGAAGCTGGAGGGAAAGAAGCTGGAGCTTGACAATGGCGTCACTGGCGATCTGAGCTATTCCGGGGTGTTTTGTTCCGAGATAAGAGCTCGAGCTAGCATGTGAGAGCTCCAGAGCTCCAGGGGGCGAACCAGGTGAAATTTATATTGCATCGGGCGTTCCTGTCTCCGCCGCGAACTACTGCCGGTCATCACTCAGGGGGTTCCCTTGCCGTCCAGCGTCTATATTAGCACCCAGCAGGCACCCGGACTTCGCCTCGACCGTCGTGAGGGATAATCATGGCGTCGAGATTGCCGTCCAGGTAGGACCTCAGCACTGTAAAGAGCAATAGATGAGGTTCATCTCGAACCTCGTTTCCCCACAATGACGGCGCAGAATCCTGCTTCAGCCACCCAGCCGTCGCCAATCATGAAGAGTCTGTGATGCCAGCGATACCACCAGGATCGGCTTGAGCCGTGTCCATGTCTGTGTTGGGACGCCGACAGGATGCATGATGCGATGAGGGAGGGCGTCGATGGGGTATCCTCGGATGCCTGCTGCACGATAAACAGCATGATCGAGATGGAAAGGTCGAGAGCCCGGCGGTGTATGAGGTCGGTGAGAGTTTCTCCGTGCAGCCCATCTCCTCTGCCGTCTCCCCCCTTTCCTGCCGCCCTGCCCAGCTGCGACCGTTACCCCCTGGACTCCGGCGCAACTCATCGGCATGTAACCACACCACCTGAAGCCCTTTTGCTCGTCACCATAGATGGAACCTGTACTCTAGACGGAGATGCTGACTCGGCAAGCTGTGGACTTGATGTCGCTGGGCAGTGGCGATGGTACAACGGCACACAGTCCAGAGTAACTGACAGAGTGCGGCAGGGCCGTCCTGACCTCGCCTTTCCCCTCCACGTCCGAGCTCACAAACCACAGAGGTTCACACTCAGTCCTCCCTCCTCCCCAAACGCAGTTGACGGCCAGCGGCAAGGTGGCAGTCCGTTTCTTAGCTCCGTTGCCCAGCACTGCCGAGACGGCGACGTTGCTGCGACGGACTGGCGTCCGGCCCCGCTGCGAGGAGCATCCTGGAGGGCACGCGGCTCGACCGTTACAGCTGGGCTGGTTTTAATGACGAAGGATATTGGAGACGAAGCTGCCAAGAAAGGCCCTAGGGGGCGAGCAGGACGGAGCCTTGGGAGGAGCGTTTTGCTTTGGCCGCCGCGGGTGCGTCTGGCGTTGAGGGGTGAGGAGGGGCGCTGTGTTTATTGCCGTCATTTAACCTCTCCCACTCTGCATGCGGTGCATGTGGTGCTCGGCGGGCTCGGTGATGATGGAACCGCGTGGACGAGGTGGCGGTGAGGGCGCCAGAGACGGAGGGCGGCGACGGAGAGGCGCCGTTTTGGGGAGTTCGCCGGCTCAAGGACTCTCTCAGTGGGTGAGCGATGGAACGTTGGGCGAGTAGGTTTTGGCCGTGGGCAGCCGCGGCACCGAGCTTCGTACTGTAGCGGTACTGTGGACGCGTTAATATCGTGCCAGACCGCCACTGGGCAGTTGGCAGGAGCCGTGAGCCTCCCGATGCGGGAAAGGGGCCAGGCTGACCACTTGGCAGGGCTCCTGAAGAGCACTAGAAGGACGGCAGCAGATTGTTGGCGACGCAGCGTGCCCGGGAACCCAGAACCCGAGATCTCACGCGGGCCCGGAAATTTCTGTGCCCCACGCCGGCGCTGGACCAAAGGTTAAAGTACGGTGGTAGAGAGCGGAGGTGGTGTGTGTGTGTTCCTGCTGTTGCAGCGTGGTAGCGTGGAAGCGTGGGCAGCGTGGCTCGCTCCCGTCCTGCGCTGCTGCAAGCTGCGTTCTGCGCCTTCCCATCACACTGGATGTTTGGATGCCCTGGCCGCCTTGAGCCGTGGGCCGCCCGCAGTGAGAAAAAACCGAAAAAATGCTTTGCCTGCCGAAGCCGGAGCCCAGCCAGGTGCCCGCTTCGTTCGGGGACCCGGGAAAATGGCCAAGGCCGGTTTGCACAGGAAGTGGTGTCGTCGCCTGCCATTTCGTCTGATGAATTGGTTGAGCGAGCGAACGAGAGCGCTTTGCGAGGCCTGCCAGGTCGACGCGCACAGACCCTGGCCAGTTCCCCCCGCGTTCCAGTTCCAGTTGCCGGGTCGGGCCCACTTAGGCGGTGTTCATCGCTCACCGCCCTGGAATCCCACCGACTGGCCCCGCAACGTCGGCGTCTGGCAGAACATTTCGCCGAGGCGGGATGAAGCACAACAGTGCAACCTTAGATAGACAGTCCGAGCCTGCATGGATCTCCGCCAGATCCAAGATCAAGCGCGCCGAGAAAACCTCTCATCGATCCTGAGCTCTCAATCCACTGGCCCTCGTATCGTTGTCTGCGCCTTGAAAGTCAACAGTTCGTCCCGTCAGGACGACCAACCCACCGACGCTAACATTCTTGCTCACCTCGAATTTTGTGGGCCACCTGATTGGTCAAGGCGGACCCTGTCCCGAAGTGTGGGTCTGACTAAACTGCTTGGCGCCAACTATCGCGCCGACGATAAGAAAAAAAAAGTTGATCCAGCAAACTGAACTCTGCGGCAAGCGTAGGACGCTTGAACTTCGCCGTTGTTGAACCCGAAACCCGCCAGCAAGATGGGCTCCGACCACAGCAAAAAGCGCAAGCTCAAGGACACCAAGCCCTCAAAGGGCGAGGTCGCTGTCCCGGCCGCGTCCAAGCCGAAGAAGAAGCTGAAGCGCGACCCCACACCGGAGGAGAGCGATCCCGAGAGCGACCATGCGACGGCACAGGAAGCCGAGGACGCTGCCAGCTCCGCCGACAGCGACGCCGAAGACAACGAGTCTCAGAAGGGAGAGGACGAGGCTGACGACCAGAATGAGTTTTCGAGGAGGGTGGCCGAGGGGGAGGCGGCGAACGGAGATGCGACTCCCGCAGCGATTGACTCCCTGCTGCCACCGGACGTCACAACCAATGCGCAGGCCTTTGGCGAGCTCAATTTGTCAGAGAAGACCATGAAGGCGATTGAAGAGATGGGTTTCACAACAATGACCGAGATCCAGCGACGAGGCATCCCTCCCCTCCTGGCTGGAAAGGATGTGCTCGGTGCCGCAAAGACGGGTTCTGGCAAGACGCTGGCATTCCTTATTCCGGCCATTGAGATACTCCATTCTCTGAAGTTCAAGCCCAGAAACGGGACGGGTTGTATTGTGGTCACTCCAACTCGCGAGCTGGCTCTTCAGATCTTTGGCGTTGCGAGAGAGCTCATGAAGAACCACACACAAACCTGCAAGTAACCGACATGATGGAGGAGACTGCAACAAGCTAATATCTCGTGTGTAGACGGTGTTGTCATCGGAGGTGCAAATCGCAGGGCAGAGGCAGAGAAGCTGGGCAAGGGAGTGAACCTCCTGATCGCCACCCCTGGCAGACTGCTCGATCGTACGTCCCTGTCCTCGCTGTGTCCAGTACAGTTGCTAACTCTACCGTCTAGATTTGCAAAACACCCCCTTCGTCTTCAAGAACCTTCGCTCATTGATCATCGATGAGGCGGACAGGATATTGGAGATCGGTTTCGAGGACGAGATGCGCCAGATCGTCAAGATTTTGCCCAAGGAGGACAGGCAAACCATGCTTTTTTCTGCAACGCAAACCACCAAGGTTGAGGATCTCGCCAGGATTTCGTTGCGACCTGGCCCCCTCTACATCAACGTCGACGAGGAGAAGCAGTTCAGCACGGTAGAGGGCCTGGATCAGGGCTACGTCCTCGTCGACGCTGACAAGCGCTTCCTCCTGCTCTTCTCCTTCCTGAAAAAAATGCAAAAGAAGAAGATCATTGTCTTTTTCTCATCTTGCAACTCGGTAAAATACTATAGCGAGCTCCTCCAGTTCATCGACTTGCCGGTTCTCGACCTGCACGGGAAGCAGAAGCAACAGAAGCGCACAAACACCTTTTTCGAATTCTGCAACGCCAAGCAAGGGACGCTGATCTGTACCGATGTTGCGGCTCGCGGACTCGACATTCCCGCAGTTGACTGGATTGTCCAGTTCGACCCTCCGGATGACCCGCGAGACTACATTCATCGTGTGGGCCGTACTGCGCGCGGTAACAACACCAAAGGTCGCTCGCTCTTGTTCCTGCAGCCGAACGAGATGGGCTTCCTGGCACACCTTAAGGCCGCCAAGGTGCCGGTAGTCGAGTACGACTTCCCGAAGAATAAGATTGCGAACGTACAGTCCCAGCTGGAGAAGCTGATTGGACAGAACTACTACCTGCAACAGAGCGCCAAGGACGGGTATCGATCATACCTGCACGCGTACGCGTCGCACAGCTTGCGGAGTGTGTTTGACGTCCACAAGCTCGATCTTGCCAAGGTCGCAAAGGTGGGACCTTTTTTCCCTTCCATCCCGTTATTGAACGTCACGCTAACGTTGGTACAGAGTTTTGGTTTCGCCACGCCCCCTCGCGTTGACGTCACGCTGGCGTCCGGCATGAGCAGAGACAAGAAGCCCCAGGGGAGAAGGGCATACGGAAGCCAGCCTCGGCAAGGCCCGCGGCATCAGAAGTAGTGGAGTTGCTATCTTTGTAAGGATACCAAAGACATGGAATGATACCAAGTTGTTAGTTCCTGATTGTTTTTTTCTGGCAGTGTGTCAATGTTGGCGTTTTCGGGTAAACGGAGGCAATAAACTGGACCATTTTCAGTGGCAGGCAAATGAGGGCTGGATGATGTGACTGCAGGGCGCCACGTCGGCCGCTACCAAAGTTCGGTAGGTTACCGTGTGGCTCTCGGAGATGACAGGCGACCAGTCAACAAAGAGGAGTTGTGTCGGGTGACAGTTGACTGCTATGTTTAGGCGCGAGGTCGCCTAATTGGCGCGGTAAAGACCGAAGCCGCGGTTCAGCTTTTTTTTTGCTGTGGGATTACGGAGAACGCGGGGAAAGGAGAAATGTTGCGCGGAGGTAACACTAGGGCAAAGATGGGTGGGAGAGATGGGTGGGAGGGCAATTCAGGCGCGCGTCAACGCGAATGTCACGGCGGAAAGGAAGCGAGTTTGGCTGACTGAGCTGTGGCACGACTCCATGGCCTGGATGTCACGACGGATCTTAGCAACACAAGGACTGAAAGAGCTGGGCCGAAGAAACTTGGTGAAGGGATGGAATTACGTTTTCGAGCCCTTCTCGTCCTTGGCCTCAACCGGCACGATATTTACATCAACAACATCAATCTCCGAGACCCACCGTTATATCCATTCAAATGTCTCTCTCTTCAGCCTGCCGTCTCGCATCCAGGCAACGTGGTCAAATCCGACGATCATCGGCGTTTTTAAAAGAAGGGTCCGAGTCCGGAGGAGATAATAGGCGGCAACACAAAAACAAAGAGGTTGGCATCATTGGCCGCATGGTGTTGGCCACCTCTGAATAGGACACCGGATTATAGCTGACTCTTACCAGAAGTGATAACAACAATGAAAAAAAGGCGCAGCAAACATGGCGTTTCATGTGAATGACATCGGTGGCATTCCTTTCGAGCCGACGACTACTACCGTCTTCCATAGTGCTTCTTGCGCTATCGGCATCGTGGGGATCGACAGGTACTAGCCACCTGCGAGGCCATCTCATGTCGGTAAATAGGCCTGTTCCCGCGCGGCCTCCCGCCTGTCATCTCCCGGAAAGTGGACGGAGTGCTGAACGGAGCTGGTCGGGGTTGACGTTGGCAGGAACGGTCTGACGGGATGTCACCGAGATGATCTGGAAATTCAACATGGGTGGTCAGCTTGGCTTGCACAACCTTCTTGTGCAGGTTTATGATTTAACACAACACCCCGTGCTTCCAATCTCCTGCGGACTTGAGGAGGGACTCACTGATGGATGCCGCCGTTCTGGCTATGGAAGGGGAGACTGGGATCTATTGCGTTGGCCGTTCCGTTACGGAGGAGGAACTTTACCCGAGCCCCCAAGGGATGGCCCCTTTTCGCCTCCAGGGAGGTCAACTGAGAGTAGCGCTTGCTTCCAGGTATTTCAGGCCTTGGTTCTGTTGGAGGGCGGTCTTCAGAGAGTAAATCCAGCCCCTCTTTCTTGTCTCCTTTGTACTGAACTCAGCGAGTGCCGAGCCCAGCTGTCCCCAATCCCGACAATATATTGACTTTGAGTTCTTTGTCAATGTTCAGGGCCAGAACACAGAGACGCCTCACCTTGGCCGCTATTTAGCTTTGTTATCCCCGGGTGAAAGAAACACGGTGTACACTCGGCACGCAACATTGCCATGTTGTTTCAGACTCCCGTCCGCGCTTTGCAACTTGCTACCATTGTCATGGTGAAACCAAACTGTTTTGATCGATGCCCTTACGCAGAGTAGGGTGATGGTAGCATAGTTCGAGGAGTTGCGCGGCGGTTCTCAGTGGCACTGCAGATCCAGCACACCCGACTGGAAATCGTTGTTTGTTGAGAGGGAAACTTTCCGCTATTCGTCAAGCTACCTCGCCGGCAAGCAATCAACACCGGAGAGAGAGCTGCCCGTCAAGTGAAGAGCAGTTGAGAGTCGCAACTACGCTGACCACACGAATCGGCCAAAACCCAAACATGGCAAAAAATGCACAATGGGAAGAAACTGTGAAGTACTGGGCACATGACCAAACCTGCGGTGGAGTTTGGCAAACATTCGCCCCGGCGAGTGGGGCTGTCAACATAGCCCCTGAATTCACTTGACAACCTGACGCAGTGACGCAATCAATGTTGACGCCGCCACAATTCACTGAGCGTCACGGCGCTGCAACGCGTTCATTTCTTCTCGTCAGTATATATTCTGGCCCTGTGCCTGGATTTCCCACTTCATCGCACTCATCACGGAGCCACCAATTGGCTTGCAAGATCTCTCACTTGTTCTGCAACTCAACACACTCAGCACATCTCATCATCTCCACGACCTCATCAAGCATCATCGCAATCACATCTTCCCATTGTCAACATGGGTCTTGTCTGGTCTTCCGCCTCCGCCCAGCCGATGGTCAGCGCTCTCAGCCTTCGCGCTCCATCTTTCCTCAACAAGATCGCCTCCGGAATGAAGATGATCACCGCGCCTCAGCCGTCAGCCTTCCATATCACGCCCATGATGATGCTTTTCGGCAGCATTCGGGACAAGCACCAGCGCCATTTTCGGAACGACTCCCCTGCGCCCTTTTCAGTCGCGCTCCCTCCTGCCACGAAGACTTGGACGGTCGCGCTGAATACAAGTGCGTTTTACACCGTTCGCTCCTCCAGTCATTATTTGTACCTTGCTGACAGACCTGCTGTTTTAGATGCATACATGATGGGCCACCGAGGTGTATGTTTCCACTGAAGAGTCTCATGGAAGCTTGGAAGTAGGCTGTTGGGACAATGGCGTTTGAGCTGGACACACGAGTGGAAGGGATTGTTAGGAGTGAGGAGTTGGATTCCTTCGCTTGTCTTCTTGCTTTTTCGCGGCATCTCAGGTCACAATCCCCTGATGGTCTGGTGTGGTTGAGACAAGAGGGGGCAGGTGTCGATAGGGATTTTAATGCAACTCAGTGGTGACATCAACCCCGTGATGCGCTCAGGGTCCGGTCCATCCCATATATTTGATAAGTGGAGTTGCTGAAATTTTCATTGCCTTCTCAACGAGGCGCATGACCTCACCGGCGCCATTCACTCGAGACTTGCTGCCCGGCGCCGAAAAGCATTCACTTCTTTCACCTCTGTATATATTCAGCAGTGAGACCTGCTATTTTCTTCACTGCAGATATACTTTCTTCTCCCAAGCAACTCAATAGCCAAACTTTCGAGTAACCGTGTTTCTCCCCCCGAAGTAAGGTACCTTTATCAACCGCCAAGCACCAACAACTTGAAACGACGCCTCCCATCGCTGCATTGTCAATATGGGCATAGTGTGGTCTATGGCCTCCAGAATGGCCGAGTCAATTGCCGACTTTCTCCAACCCATTATTCCGGAATTCCTCAGGCGCTTTACCACAGAGACGAGAGCCACAATCCGACAGCTGCCCGAGTGTGGCGTCCCCACTGTACCGCCGTTCGAAACCATGTGGACCGACAGCAGCCACGGCGGCATACCAGCCGCCCCAGAAGTACCTCCACCCACCGGAAGGAGGCCAGGATCAACCGGGAGAGGATGCATAGGGTGAAAGAGCGGGTCGATATCATGGTGGTAATGGGATCACTCCGTCAAACTACGTTCCCGAAGAGACTTAGTTGCTGGGTAGGCGCATATAGATTCTAGCCCAGCCTTCTAATTAGTTTCCCTTTCTTATAAACAACCCATCTCCTAAACTTTTGACTTTATCATGTTTCTCTTCTTTCATGCTCCAAGTTCCTCGAGCGTTTCGTCACCGAAAAGATAGCTGTAATGCGCCGCCCGCCCGCTCACAACGCCCTGATGCTCCCCCTCAATGAAAACATCTGGGTCAACCACGAGCGACTTCGCACCCACACTGCAACGCCGCCTGCCAGCAGAGTGGCTGTCCCAAGGTGGGGATACTTCACCCTAAGATTTCATCAGGCTATGTAATAATGTTATTCTAGGGATTTCAGGTTATCGGATCTGCCTAGTGCTATAACTAACACATTGAGAAATAGATCTCGTGAGGAGGATGATGCGGGCAGCACGGGGCTCGATACCGGGTGGGGACACCAACGGAGAAGTTTGATAATAGGTAAGAGATGTCTCCTCTCTGTTTAACTCTGCATAAGAACACGACTGACTGGGTTAATTACAGACTCCTAGGGTATCTGCGAATCTTTCCAGGCGTGCAGAAGGCTGGGAATCGAATTAAAGAATATGGGTGGCGGAAGATGCTTAGGAGATCGATAACTAAGTCACTCCTATCCCTACTTTACCTAGGATTGTTCGGACAGTCTATAGTTGCAGCTGAACCAGACCGAGACTCTTCACGACGTTGGAAACATTTGACGGCTAAAAGGCATGGCGGCCATATAAATCATCTTATACCTGTCGACGAGAAGGTACGGGTATGCTCTGCTTCCGGCTTATCATCTAGTCCCGGTATAGCCAACTCACGAGACCTAGACACCAGGCGTCAATGTTCAGGCCGCCTGTAGCGATAGCACTTTTTTGTGAGAAATTGAAATGCCGCGAAAAGCTCATATATTTGTACCGTGACAAGCGCAACCGTTCAAAACCTTGACTTCAAGTTCCTATCCACAACACGATCAGCCCCTCAGAAACACACACAAATGTAGAACGAACACAAAGTAATTACTCAGCCGGCAGCTTCCCACTCTTCCTCCCCGTCCACGTGGCAATCGCATCCATCAACGGCGGACTCAGCGCATCATACGTCTCCAGCCCGAGCTCCTTGAACTTGCCCCTCACCTCGTCCATGCCCTTGGGATCAAAGCCCTGCTCAATGACGCTCGACACGAAGGCGGCAAACTGCGGCTCCTGCCAGCCCTTGTCCTTGCTCAGCTCGACGTGCACAAAGTCCAGGCCCTTGAAGGGGTGCTCCTTTTCGATGCGGCCAAACATGCAGGTGCCGCACTCGCGGCACGTGTGGCGCTGGATCGCGGCTGTTTCGTCGGTGACGTAGAGTTTTTCCGGGTGCGAGGTGACGCTGAGGTTGTCGCGGGGGACGACGGCGACGATGGAGAAGAGGGCCGAGGCGGGTTTCCAGCATTTGGAGCAGCCGCAGGCGTGGTTGTGGGCGACGTTGGAGGAGAGGGTGACAGTCACTGTTTAAGTCAGTCATGCATTTCTTTTTTCTTCTTTGTCTTTTAGAAGAAAGAAGGAGGGAGAGTAACCGGGATCAGAAGAACACAGGCACGAGAGGGTGCCGCCAGAAAAGTTGGGGTCACCAGGCGTGATGCCATTGTCGATAAGGGGGTGGAGAGAGACCATGTTGGATGCTTGTTGGGGCTTGTTTTGTTGGGAGGTATCTGAAAACGGCAGGAACGCGTCAGGCAAGTCGCACCGCAGAGATAACAGAAATGCAAACACCCCTTGGACTCTTATAACTCTGATGAGGCAGGCCAGAAAGTCGGGCCAACATCTAACTACCGACTCGGATGCTATCAGGGGCTCCAATTATCCGGCATCTGCAAGCTGCGAGACCCCTTTATCTCCAACCCGGCCTGCGGGCGCGGGAGTTTACCCCAACTTTGTCTCCTCCTCACACATGCATCGTTCCTTCCCTTGCCGTTCCTGTGTTTCCCGAGCGATAGCTTCGGCAAAATCGACCCGGGGAGCCAAGTGGAATCATTCGTTGGCACGATCACGTCATTCGGCCCCTCTTCAGCGTTGGTGTTGCACGGCGGACCTGCGTTGGTGGCATGCAAGGGCGGGTTTTGGTCGGGGAGGAGGGGCCGAGCTGGGGATTGGGGCCGCTGATTGGTTAGCGCATGGTGCCGGAGAGATCTCGGGGTTCGTACCTATCATGGTGGTTGGTCGTTTCGGTGTTTGTTTCAATCTTTTACCTGTGGAGGGGAGAGAGAAAAGATATTGTCCCCTCATCTCCCTTTCTCGTCACTTTCTCCTTTCTGAGGAGTCTAAAGTCTCTTTCCAGATTGTGAGGGAATTGCTTCGTCCACAGTTGTGATGGCGTCAGGGTTAGGGTCTCCCTATTTGCACAGTCCCGCCCCGCCACGCTAAAATTGCAGTGCTTGGGTAAGGGACGGGACCCTGAAGATGCTGTGTGGCGTAACTTGCCCTCTTCCTCGCCCGACGCCAAAATTGCAGTGTCGCGGTGGTTGCCTCAGAAATTGCCCTGGCTTGGCGGGGGTTTACTGGTTGCTATGACGTCACGGCTTCACATCAACACTGTCCCAATTTAACAAGCACTCCCCTTTGACCAACCTCTTATCTCAGCTTACCTACCTACCTACCTACCTAGTTATCAATGATGCTTCCCTTCACCAAACCCTCGATAATCCCCTCGACCCTCCCCAACGCCCCTAACCTCTCATTCTCCACTCTCAACTCCACCGCCCTCTCCTTGAACCTCTTCTCCGCCAACACCCTCCCCACGGCCCTCCTAATCTCCTCCCCCTCGGGCGTCCCACTCCTCAAATTCACCGCAACGCCACACCACTCCCCCCTCGCCGCAACCTCGCCCTTATCCGCATCCATCCCCGCCAGCACCATCGGCACCCCGTTCATTACGCCGTGCATGAACGAGTTATACCCCCCATTGGACACGAAAACGTCCGTATGCGAGAGGATGAGGTCGTACGGTAAATAATCGGCGATGTGCACGTTGGCTGGTTGAGCAAAGGGAAGGGAGAGGGACGCGCCGCGCTGTCCGAGGGTCGCGATCACGAGTAGAGAAGGGTCAGGGGATAGGGCAGTGATGCCGGGGAGGATGAGTTGGGTGTAGTCGGGAGAGACGGTGCCCTGGGTGAGGAAGATTACCTTTTTGCGATTCGGGGAGGTTAAGGGGAGGGAGGAGTTGGATTGGAGGGTGGAGAACCAGGGGGGTGGGGTGTAAGAGGGGGAGAGGGGTTTGAGCGGGAGACCGCCGATGAAGGCGAATTTGTGGGATGTAGGGGGGTGGGGGTATTCGGTGGAGGGGGAGGTCGGTTGGACGGTGACGTCGCCGAGGGTCATGACTGTGGTCCAGAAGGAGCCGGTTAGGGGGCGGGTGGCGCCGAGGGGACGCATGAGGGAGGTCCAGTGGGTGTTGATGAGGGTGTCCATGGGGGCGAGGGAGTCGTAGATGGTTTTCCAGAGGGCTTTGTTCTCGGGGGTGGGATCGTAGGGGAGGCCCGGGCCGAAGGGGGGGAGGGATGGGTCGGGGATGGGGTTGTTGTGGGTTGCGAAGTTGATGGTGGGGGGGAGGGAGGTGTAGCCCTTGGGGAGGGGGGCGCCGTGAACGAAGGGGAGCAGGCCCATGAACATGACTTCGTGGAGGAGGACAACGGTGTGGTCGGGGTGCTGGGCACGGACGAGTTCAAGGGTGTAACGGAGGAGCTGGTGGGAGATGACGATGGCGTCGCCGAAGAAGTGTTTGAGGTCCTCGGCGATGCGGACGCCAAGGTCGGGAATCTGCATGCGCTCTTGGACATACTTTTCGTTGAGCTGGTAGTTGTTTTCGACGTAGGTGATGCCGAGCTTTTCGGTTGAGTCTTTGTAGTAGGGGCCGGTGATAAAGTAGACTTTGTATCCCCGGGATGCGAGGTGGCCGGCTACTTGCAGGGGTCCGCCCGTGTGGCCGGATAGGGGGTATGCTGCCCCGATGATGATGGGCTTTTGCGGTGAGAGGGATCCCATTTTGGCGTTGCAATTGATTGTTCTTTCTGTCAAAGTTTGGAAGGGAACATGCTGCATGATCTGTTGGGAGTCGACCCCTTTTATGTGCAAGACATCGAGGAAGGAGCTCACCCTGGCTCCATTTCAGGTCCTCAAACCCCTTTCGGCTTCTGCAGCCGACAGCTCTTGGTTCCATCGGTACGACAACCCGACCAACAACATATCAACCCGACGACCCAAGCATGCCCATTGGACAATGACATGCTCGTGCAGAGGGATTCGGAGGATTGCAGATAAATCCATCAGCGCTAGACAAGGGCTTTTGAATGCTTCCTTGTAAGGGTCAAACATGGTCCCTTTTGTTCCATACGCTGTATCGTAAAGGCTCCGCAAAGTAGGTAAGAATACGCAACTCTATTACCTTCCAGATTCGGGGAGTTCACTCTGCTGACGGGAGACAGGGGAGACGGGAGTGACAAATCTGCGTGCACTGACGATGCACTGCATCTCGGATAACCCCCCGTTAGTTTTGTACGATTCCTTTAGCTTAGAAGCCATCCTTGTCCATACTAGTATGATGATGACGATTGTGTGGCTTTTTAATGCTGGTACTTTGATCTCGCAGAGAATTTGTTGCCCCGGGGCTGCGTGCGAACCCCTGAACGGAGTTGAACGTCAAGTTCGGCCGAAACTTTCTCACGGACCGGATTAACTCTACTTCGACCGCAATGTTTGGCTATGTATAAACGATTGTAAGCTGATAATTATGCGTATACAGCATTCGGAGTTGCCGGAGCCTGAGAGCCACAGCTCCGAGTCTTTAAGTCGCCTCAGCGCAACCAAGCTACAAATTGTGCCAAAACTTCCAAGTAAGCACCTTGTTTGAGTGGGCTCCGGTTGACCCGATAAGGTGGCGGGGGTCAACTATGAACGCTGTATGTCTCGCACGCTAAAAGGGGTAGCAGCTTCGTCAAGGAAATGCCTATACCCGCAATTATATCTCTCGCTCAATCATTTCGGTGATCCCTGGAAGAAAGCTTGTGCCTGGTGCTAAGCCGGCCGTGAAAGTTTCCTGGTACAAACTGGATTTGGTGGCGGGATCTAATAGCTAGCGGATCTCTGGAAAGGGGCGGAGGCACGGCGGAGATTTCTAGATCGCCTGAGTGTTCCGGTGACAAGAGCCTGTCAATCTGCCATGAAGGCAGCCTTCAAATGCCTTTCACCTAGAGCCAATGAAAAGGGGCAACGAACGAAGCTCAGGTTACAGGGCTGCACTCCGCCTCCCCGGTTGGGTCTGTTTGAAGTCGAGTGTGACATTGGACATCCACAGCCCGCTTGTGAAAATAGACTTGAGTGGCGAAAGGAAAGATGAACCCAACTTGAATTATCGGGCCGAAATCCCCCCACAATTGGGCTGATGGTTTCGGGAGCCAACCCTGCATCCGCGGGGAACCAGATTCGGGCTCCCGGACCTCAAAATGCACAAACTCAGACACGTGGGTAGGGGTAAAAAATAAGGTAGTGAGAAAATGAGAAGATCTCGCCGCGGATCTGCCCGCTTGCATACGTGTCACCAGGGCATCGATTCGGTTGAGTCCTCTTCCACGGGCCCGGAAGCACCGATCGCCGGACTCGAGCAAAGTTGTGAAAATCACCAGACTGGACTGCAACTCTGATTGGATGACTTACAACAGGTATGCACATGTCGGGCGATGCTTGCTCGTCGCAATGCCTAAGCGCCTACACGGGAGGAGTGCCCAACCCGCTGAGCCTCAAATACACTCATATAACTACGGGACAGCAGACACAGCTTCAAATCCCTACCTTCACAGAAACACATACTCGGTACCAGTTACCTCACTGCATTCAACGTAAGCCACAAAACTAGTAATGTTGGGACGCTACTTGCCAGTTACTTCGCGATGGTGAGTGATGGAAATTCCCTTTTGCGATTATCTGACAGCTAGGGATGTTGAAACTGACACGATCGCGCTGCTAGGAAATCGTATCTTCCGCGGCGTGTGTCGCCCAGATTCTCGGTCAGACAGCGAGCCTCATCCGGCACATACTCGAAACACAAGGGGCGGTCCGCGAATACCCCAAGATGTTGGAATACCACGAAGGCCTCCTGCAAGATCTCGACCAGACCTTGAGACTTGTGATTGCTCAACAACATCTTCAAACTCATGAAGTGTTAGGGCAGATCGAGAAACTTCACGATATCTCGTCGGAACTGAAGGAGTTCTTGCAACGATTGAACCGAGTTCGAAAAAGCAGTCGTACAAGCCAGTATCTTCGTGCCTTTGGCGTAGCTCGGCAGGATGACAGAGAGCTTGCGGGTATTCTTGGCCGCTTGGACAGGACGAAGTCAGAGCTGATGAACCGCATCCACATTGCTCATGTGGCCATCACTGCAAGTATCCAAAAAGGGTTTGCAGAAGCCAGTCCACCAAAAGGAAGAGGAAGAAATGGGATTCAAGTGAGGGAATATGAGATTGATACATCTGATGTCGATCGCAAAGCCACTTGGCCCGGCAACCCTCCGACCTATCCGCCTCGAAAGCGTTACATCGGCTCTCGAACCTTTGACCAAGCGACGATAATATCCGGCGATGTGGGAGACATTGCGCCAAACACCGGATTTTGCAGCGAATACCGGGACTGCGGGGCATGGGGAACTAGCGTGCAAGTCCATGGTGACATGGATGCTCTATCCTTTGGACAACTTCTCGAGACACGGCAACACAAGGCTGCCCCTCTGAGCAGAGCATCAACTCTAGACTCGGCCTACGTTAGTTCCGGTTCAAGTACTGCAATGACACCGTCGAGAGGTGGATATGAACAACTCTACTGAGTGGACAGCAGTAGGCTCCTTTGTCACCAAACAAATCGACATTCCAGGATACCATCGTACGACAACGGCGTCGTCAGGACTGCAGCCCTCGATGGGTAGGGTGAATGATTTTCCGACCAAGCCTCAGCAGCAAGCTCCGGCATGTGGTGGTGGTACCGGCCGTGACACATTCCCCTGCGGCGGGCCTTTGAGTTCCGGTACTCACTCCTGCTCGGGTCATGTTGAGGCCGGTTGTGGCTCCGCCGATTCGTCTGTGATGCATGTGGAGGTTGCTCGATAAGTGGTCAGCCAACATGGACATCGAATGCCAGAAGCGGGGGGTTCGCCATGGGTGTGACTGCGTAAATGGGGTGGTGAAGGGGGGTGTGAGATGTGGTGGAAAGGGACAGTCGGAGCCGTAACATACCTAGAGGGTTGACATATCACCTCTGCAAGCGCGTCTCCGGTTTCGGGCGGGGATCGGGGATCATTCGTCAGCAAAGGGGTTTCCGAAGACGAGATGTTATTGGAGTCGAGAGGGTGGGTCAAAATTTGCAAATGTTGGCGGAAATTGGATTGGGCGAAGCTTCAAGGTAAGAACGAATTGAGATTGAAAGTTGCTAAAGATTTTTGCGTCCCTCTCTTTTGCCTTTCGAAAATGCAAGAATGGGCATCCACTATATCCACACCTTGACAGAATTAGGGGGAAGCAGAAAACCCAGAACCTCCAAGCTGTGGTGCGGACTGCAGCCGGCTGGCTGCGAAACCACCTGGGCAGGTGTGGTGCCCTCCCTGCACCTTCTGCCTGAAATGGGGCGCGGAACAACCAGAAATGACTGTTGCCCCACCTTCCACACTGAAACCACACACCTCTGTCGACCGTCGAGCTGCTCCCGTCGTTTTCCAACCCAGCTCGGTCGGCGAGGGTCCTTTACCAGGCCTTGTGTTGAGAACGACCGTTCCCCCGAAGCTCGTGGAGCGAAAAACCGATCACATTGCCATGGATCTGCAAGGAATCATCAGTGGCAAAGATGTCTGAAACCTCAATGTCCTGCTGTGGTCCCTTGTTCAGATCGCACCCTGACTTGACGACCGATCCCGTGATTGCGATGGCTGCTTTGGCGGTCCGCACATTCTTGACCTTTCGACGAGGAACAGGCGTGGACGTGGGGGTAGCGGCGGCGTCCGACCCCCCCAAAACCTCACCTGCGTCCTCATTTGACAGTTGCCCGTCGCTACGGTTCAGGGAGGCTTGATGCTGTTCCACCATCTGGAAGTGAGGGAAGTGAGGGCCTGGGGCACCATTCCCGTCATGTCCCTCCATCACGGTGGGGGTGTCAGCTTTCCAATGTCGGGAAGAGCAGGGACTGTGGTGGTGGCCTGGGTATTTCTCACCTGCGCTCGCCATCTGCCGGTTCATGTTTCCAAATGGCAACAACAAGGGCTTAATGCGACTCGAGCGTCCCGGAGGGCGTGCGAGCCTCCGAGCCGTGCCGACAGCACCACCCCCGACCTCCGGGGCGACGCTCATAGTTTGCAACTCCGCAATGCGTCGCTCGGGGTCACGCTTGGGCGTCCGGTCCGTCGAAGATGGCACACAATGATTCTCCGACATTTTGACGTTGTTTATCAGACGTGTTCTCGATTTTGGCGGCCAGACGGAAGAGAGAACGTCGGGTTTGCTTTGAGAATGAAAATGCAGGACCTTGACACACCGCTTTATAGACCAGCGAATGCGTTGGGCAGGCATGCTCCATCGCTGCGAGCACAGGGTTTTTCCGAGCTGAGATTGTCGCGCGCGGCGCGGCAATGAGAGTTGGACGCTGGACGCAAAGAACAGCAGCGGAGCTGTCGCGTGCTCTTGCTGGGTGTGAAACGGCCCCACCGAACGGGTGGCCGGGGAGTGGCGGCTGGTTGTTCTGCTTCGGTCCGTTGCGCTTGTGGAAGGGGTTAGCGGGCCAGATTGGAACACGGCAGCAGCGGTGCAGGATCTTGGTTGAGGTGCCGCAGTGTACGACAGCGCTTGATTGTCGCCCTGTTCGTGTGAGTCAACTCATGAAGGCTCGACGTGCCACGGAAGAGTCTTCGGCTACAAAATATGAGAGGAGCTGCACTTCATCTACATTCTGACAATACCAAATTTTAAGTCGTTCTATTGACGAGAATTGCACCAAATATCGCATCCGGACAAGCTCAGCATCCCGCGAAGCTGCCCCGCACCGTCAAGGTTCAAGCTCGATGGATTCAGGGCACACATACTTTGGCGATGTGCCTGATGGCAGCTTCCAACGGATCGGGAATACGCAGAACTACTTTGGAAATAGCGCACGCGACAATTCAACTGTAGTATACCGCGATGCGGACCTTCGACAGTATGATGCCATGACCGAGACACTTCAGTTTGACCTTTTCTGACGATTTTCCACCCCATTTTACAGGCACAGCAACACGGTGAACGTACCCCTATATTTCACTGCCTCCCCAGGAGAGCCTGGCCACGCTTATGCCTGCGGATGCGATCGCCAAGGTATCCAGCTCCACCTCTCCGTCCAACCTGTTTGGTACTCAACTTGCGTCAACTGTGATGCACATCCACCCTACACTGGAGCAACTCATCGCGACCAGCTCAGTCCCGGGAATCAAGCTTTCAACGCTTCCGCCCATTTTCCATCCCAATCGGCATACTCTACGGGGACATACTACAATGGGATGCACCAACGGCCTGCACCGCCTCCCGGGCCCGGGACACGCACAAACGGACCGGGGCTCGGGATTTTTATGGTCCCCCACGACCCAACCGCCCGTGGTCAGCCGCCACCCCACGGCGCTCCTGTCAACCGCTACCCTTCCCGGTCATTGGCAAGCACAGGACCCAGTCAATGGCATTCTAGCAATTATGGACAGCGGAACGGACCATGAGCTTGAGGTGGCCCATTGGGGCGGAACCACACTGTCCTAAAGAATGGACATCGCGGACAGTGGAGGAACAAAGGTTGCCAAGCAAAGCACTTCTCCAACTTGAACATACCCGGGCCGAGTCAATGTACCTCTTTTTGCTTCTTTTTGAGAAGCTCGGCGCGTTGGGACAAAGAATTAGAATCTAAGTAGCTCAGGCAGACTGCATTTGATTGGATCGGGTCGATGATGCCCCTCGGGACCTCTTCGAGCAGCTTCAAGTTTCACCCCTGAACACGACCGCCCCCCCCCCCCCCCAAAGTCAGCGCCCAGCCCCTTCTCCTCTCATTGTCTGCTCACTTTGACAATCGCATAGCACGGTCATTAGCCAAGTGATAGGTTTTTTTTCCTCGCTGGCCACGCAACCCGATGAAGGAAAAGTGCATTTTGCCTGAGTCAGGGACAGAAGACAGATCGACCCCACTCGTTGCCCCTGACTGGTGAGAACTCGTTCCTGATGGCCCGAGGTCAGGCGCCGAAGGACCCAGCCAGCTGGCCCGGATTTCACTCAGCGCCACTGGCCCACGGCGGCAATTCGCCTGCATCAGTTAGTTATCGTGCCAAGCAGTAGAATGGGACCCTGACTGCACCTGGCGTGACAGGTCACATGAAAACAGGCCTGACGTGCGCAGATGTGTGTCCGGTTGAGGCGGCATCGGGGCCCTGCGTTGTCCGGCGGGATGTCAACTGCTGGATGGTTTACCCACAAGCTGTGACGACGCGGGTGGGCTGCTTTGATAGGTGTGATGAGTGGTCGCAGCAGGTGTTGCGTGCAAGGCAACTCCGCTAGACGCCTCGAGACGATGGAGAGCAGGGCGTCGAGCGGGAAAACCCGGAATCCCAATCGCGCGTCTTCGACATTGGTCTCACACGGCGGCAAAAGGACCATGGCGCTACCTGCAACTGAATTGCCGAAGCCACAGCTTGTCCCAAGGCGGTGACTCTCGCGCATCATCCAGTCTCCAAATTCCAAATCCCTCATTCGGGAGCTATTCTGGTGAGCGGCACCCTCACCGAACTTGTTCGTCCCGTGCATGCGGCGGCAGGTGCGGAAGTTGGCCTGCGCCTTCCGCACCACCCTCCCGTTGCATGCGAAATCTCCATCATGCGCATCAGATTGTGATCGATCGCCATCGAGGAGAGAAGGGTGTGCCAACCCCTACCTTCTGCTGGCCCCCATTTTGTGCCCCCCAACCCCATCGTTCACATGCGGTGGGGTATTTTGTCAATGGAACAACCCTTGGACCTCGCCTCATGCAACCGCACCTGCCAGCCGTTCCCAGATCTGAATCGCAAGATCCTCCAAAGCCGCGTCTAGCGACCCACTGGCCACGTTCCTCACCTCCCCTCTTCAAGGCTGTGGGCACCGGCCAATGAGGTTGGAAGGAGAAATGCATGCGCGCGCCGTGACTGCTGCCTTCTGGGTGCCTCAATCCAAAGTCTCGTCACCGCCGTTGCCTCTGCCACTCGACCCACACCCTCTGCTCGACGTTGGATAACCTTGATGGCCCACATTCTCCGTGGCAGCGGTAAATTATGAACCCGTCATAGCCGTCGCACAGGCGGGACATTCACCCTCTGCGATCCTCGTCCTCTGTCATCAGGGGCGCCCACACGCCATTAACACTAAGAGTAAGTTCGGAATACAGAGATGACCTTTATTTGATGAATCTTGGCCGTCATGTGACCAAAATGAACACAGGATAAAAAAAACACACACGCCACAAGCCCCGGCGTTGCAAAACAAAAAGGGGTATCAAGCGGAGAAACAGCAAAAGTCAAATCCAAGCCCTGATCGCAGGTGGCTTATTTTATACTTTTTGGGCGTGCCGACGTTAACCTTATAAAGGCCAATAATTAGAAACCCCTCAATGTATAAAACCACCACTCTACACTTAGGCACCGTCGCTAAATTAGCCAAGCTCTGGGACAAAAATAAAAAAGTCAAGAAACTAGAAAGCGCTGCGGCTATCACCATTCAGGGAGATAACGCCAACAGATCGGACGATGAGGATAACATGTCGGAGGGTACATCGGGGATGAAGTTGGATGCCCCGTCAAGCAAGGCATTAGGAAAGCGTCCAGTTGCAAGGGAACTCGAAGCGGAGGGAAAGACCGGTTCGCCGCCGTTGTGGGGCTAGTAACGGTTGCACAACGGTTGCACAACGGTTGCGCAACGGTTGGCAACCATAAGGCCTCGGGCTCTGACTGGCTGCAGGGGAATAAGGTTTGTTCAGCTGGGGGTTTATTGGCCGCACGCTGGGTGCCTAGGTGCCTGGATTCCTGAGCGTTGTGGGGTGTTGTGGAGCAAAGGCTGTGGGTCGAGGGCTTCGTGGGCTTCGTGGGCTTCGAATTGAGGGCGAGGGTTGCGAGGGCCGTGGAGCGAGGGCGACGAGAGCCAGCGTTGCGAAGGCCGTGGAGCGAGGGCGACGAAAGCGAGCGTTGCGAAGGCCGTGGAGCGATGAAGGCGAGCGTTGCGAAGGCGAGCGGTACGAAAGTTGGAAGTTGTTACGAAGGGGAAGATTTTCCAGAGCCAAGATTTCGAAAGAGTGCCTTCAAATACCTAGGCGAAGGCTGTGGAGCGCGTAAAGCAAAAACAAAGGTGAAGGCGAAAACGAAGGTGGAAAACAGAGATGTGTTTGCTAAAGTTGTGAATAGCTTCAATCGTAACCTTAGCCAGCCTTTGTTTTATGGCCAGATTACTAGCGCGGCCGAGAACCGTTACAAGCCCAATAACGGTTGAAAAACGGAAAGAACCCTCATACATGCCCCCCAGTACGTCGGGGATGAAGTTAGATACCCCATCAAGTAAAGCATTGGGAAAACGTCCAGCCACAAGGGAACTCGAAGCGGAGGGAAAGACCGGTGACGGGACACAGACGACGCCCGCAAAGCGGCGCAACATCACAGCGGCGCAATCGACCGAGCAATCAACCGATACTGCTACGAAGTCGACGCATTCTCGCGCAAGGAAACATACAGCCATCTCAGCAAAATGTAGGTCCGTTACTAGCGCCATACAGTAAATTTCACACCTACCCAGGTTTAAGTGCTGAGATACAGTCAAACCTTCACATAAGAATCGCTTTCGTCGTAGGAATATTATTTTTATCGGGGGGTTATTCCTACCTCGAAAAATGGGTCTAATGCCAAGCCCCATATATAACCCTCAGTACCACCGAAATTCTTACATTAACCCTGAGATTTCCCCTTTACTTGCAAAAATTCCACCCTGAATAGGGGGTTTTATGTCACGACCCAAGACGTGACCACCGGAAGAAGCACGGACCAACTGAAAAGACCAATCACTGGGCCCAGGGTGCAACGACCCACAAAGCCCTGACGGACCAATCATAGAGGTCCCGGTGTCCCGGCGCTTGGCACCCGGGACCTCGGGATCTGTTACCAGTAAGAAAGGTCCCGGTGTCCCGCGCCAGCAGGACCGGGACCTCGGGACCAGGACAGAACACTTGGTATAGATAGCTAGCTAGTTTCCCTTGAGTGAGGAATCGTTCTTGGTTCCTCACGCAAGTATTCGCTTTGTCAATTGAACCAACTTCAGTTGTGCACTATTACATTGTCACCCTGCGTGCTACAGTGTATTATAGTTGCATGCGACCATTGACTTAGTGAACCACCCCGTCTGTGAGGACTTGCTTCCGTGTTTATCCCTCCTTACCCCCCGGTTGGTCTGTGACCTCAAATATACCTGAGACTCCTGACCTAACCCTAACCCCCTGCGTCCCTGCCTACCTTAGTGTAGGTAACGGTCGTAACATAAACTACCGTATAATACAGTCCAGGTGTTGTTGGCTGTATGGCTAGGTGAGTTTGACGTAGGGTTTTCAATTAACCAGTCGGGTCTACCCCGGATCAACATTTTCTACCCCGGCCCGAGGCCAACCCTAACCCTGCCAAGGGTTTCTACACCGGATCAGCCGTAACCATTAACGTACATGATAAGCGAGTCGCGCAGACAAGCGAGTCGCGCGCTTTCCACCACCCCACTACAACTATCCTCAATTACACAACCACAACACTAGGAAATAACAATAACTGAACTAGAAACAGATGAATCGGACGATTCTGCAGCCTCCTTGCACGTGCGTGCATTATGGCCGGGCTTGCCGCACACGCCACAGCACCGAATCTTCGTACGAGACCCCCCTGCACCACCACCATTTTGTCGTGTTTCCTGGACCAACTGCTCCCCCACAGCCTTCTGATCCAGTAGATCCTGTGCCTCTTGCACAGTAAGTGACCCTCCAAGCCGCACACGTGT